>OX421970.1:16641587-16840859 GCA_949128135.1 Parasteatoda lunata
TATTGCAATGAATTGGCTAAAACGTCAAAATGATGTTGATCCAGTTCGGTTGGTTCAAGGCTCTCTTATACTTTGTTGAGGAGATGTGGCCGAAAAACCATTTGTTGCTTAAGTTTTGCACACCAGTGTATTATGTTTTGAAGTGAAATGTGATTATGTAAAAAATGTTTCAGTGTGAAAGAAGGACAAAGTTGTCTAAATAACGAAAGTTCCCTTTACTACTCGTTCTTATATATAATTATTTATTATAATTTAATTAATTTATTATTTCAAGATAATCAGGATTAAGAAAGTGATTTGAGATTATGTAAAATATATTTTAGTGAGGAAGATATTTCTAAATAACTCAAATGCTCGTTACTACTTGCTCTGATAAATCATTATTGCTTGATTTATTATTTCAAGGTAATCATGGATTAGAAAGTGATTTTGATTATGAAAAAGATGTTGCAGGGTGTTATAGAAGGGTGAAATTATTGTCTAACAAACATAAGTGCTCGTTAATACGAGTTGTAATATAATAATTTACTACTTTATTACTAAGAAAGTAATTTATAATCATGTAAAAGATGTTTCATTGTGAAAGAAGAACGAATTTATTATCGAATTAACGTAAATGCTCGTTACAACTTGTTCTGACAACAACTATTACCGCTTGGTTTATAATTTCTTGGTAGTGATGACTAAGTGATTCGTGATTGCGGTAATGATGTTTACGAGGAAAAAAAAGTGGGTATTATTTTAAAAGCCTCGGTAGAAAAACTTTGGAGGACCATTTGTAACTTTGGAGGAAGGCGCATGCACTCAATAAACCAGGAAGAACAGTATGTAACCATGTGATGATGAGAAAACATCTCATCATTATAACTCAAATTAAAGTTGTTTGTTTTTGTTTATCGAATCGGTTAATCAACATTCATCGAATTGACAACATGGTGCCTCCACATCCGGGACACTGAAATTTTGAAAAAACGTTCTATTCAGTCTAATAATCGAACCTCATCACAACGTAAAACGAAACTTTTCATAGCGCAAACATGGAGGCACTTATGAGAAAACGTTCAACATTAAAAGATAAGTGCACTCGACTTACAAATAATATTGAAAAACTATCATCCACAACTGATGATAATGTCACTGTGCTAATTTATGCGGCGCAAGCTGACGTTTTATGGTCAGAACTGATGACTATTCATGAAAATATTATGTGTACATGTGATGAAAAATGTATTCAAGAAAATGAAACGGAATTCAATATAATGGCGGACAAAATCGAAACGTTAAAAATTAATATCGCGCATTTGTTCAAAATAGAATCGAAATTAATAGGAACCGAAAATATTAAAAGTGACTCAATTACTAATATCAAATTGCCGCGAGTAGTAATAGCCGGGGTTGGTGCTACGGAAGTTGGTGCTTCGATTAGATTTTGAAAAGCATCCGACAATGTAAGGAAGAAAGAAAAATACATATTATGGGCTTCAGAGGGTCCCAGCTCTGAATTAAACTTTTAAAACACAAGAAAAAAGTGAGATCTGGGGACCCTCTTTAATTATAAATAATTAATGAGTTAGAATTAAAAAAAGAAAAAAACAAAACAATTAATGCAATGTGATTTTATACTTTTCGGGGACCCCATCAGAACTCGGGGCCTTGGGCCAGGGCCCATCCTTAAAAACGGCTCTGATATTGACATACGCCTGCAACGAATAACTTTTCACACAGTTAATTAATTATTGTTTACCACATATCAACACGAAACATTCTTTCCTCTACGATTTAAATTTGCTTTTGCTTTTATAGCTACGAATTTTAAGTCACAAAAAATGGACACTAAAAATTGAGAAGTTAGGGGACTAAATTTCGAAAAAGAAAAGTTTTTTATTTTTATTTCTCAGGACTTATGTGTCCGATTTTGCTTACATCTTGTATTATTAAGTAATTATCTTGTAATAGTTATAATTAGTATTAATCTTGTATTATTGTATAAGTCTTGTATTATTATCAATTTATTAAGTCAATAATTGGAAGATGCGTCTTATGTAAAAGATTCAATGTTCGATCAGGAAATGAAATTATGGCCCCTCTTCCAAAAGACAGAATAGAACAGTCGCCTCCATTTTCAGTTACAGACCTGGATTTTGCTGGATCCTTATTCGTGAAAGATTCTGATAGTAAGTTTTACATCATGCTATGTACCTGTGCAGTTACACGAGCGATACACCTGGAAATAGTTTCCAATTTAACAACTGAAGCATTTTTACTTGCTTTTCGTCGCTTTATATCCAGAAGAGGACTTTGTTCTGTTATTTATTCAGACAATGCTCAGAAGTTCAAACGAGCAGAGTTTGAATTGAAAAAAAATGTAGACTATTTTGAGCAGTTCTGAAGTGAGTGAGTTTTATTCACATGCTCGGCCCGCCAAGCATTTCTAAAATTGAATTTATTTTATCGACTTTCTCCCATCGTATTGTTATAAAATTAATTATAATAAAATGGTAGTACATACTAAACCGAAACAAATTTTTGTGACGAGTTATTTGTAGGCGACTTGTTGTTGATCGGCGCCGCGTCTGTGCTTGTTTGTGTTTGCTTCTGCCACACAATCAGTCAGACTGGTAAGCTGTTAACTAGCAATTTTAGCAATTGTTGTGTTTCTTGAAAGGCGTGAGTGCAATATTAGTGCAATTCATAATAGCATGTCGGAAAAGCAAACAAAAAAATGGAAGGTTGCGGATGAGCACAGGTATTTCCAAGAAAAGTGGAAATTTGATTATTTTTTCACTTTCGTCAAAGATAAAGCTGTATGCTTAATATGCTCAGAGACTGTGCAGACATTAAAAGAATATAACATAAAAAAGCATTACGATATAAAACATGAACAACAAACAATATAAAAACTTAATAGGACTACTCCGGATAGATAAGTTTAATCAAATAGTGAAAAACTTGGGAAACCAACAGGCTATTTTTAAAATTCAAGCTATTTTATCAAATACGGCAGTAAAGGCTAGTTTTGTTGTCAGTCAAATACTTGCAGAAAAATGAAACCCTTTGCGGATGGAGAGTAGATAAAAGAATGTCTGACTGCTGTTGCAGAAATAGCATTTCCTGATAAAATAAATATTATTTCAAACATTAGTTATTCAAGATTCACCATTACAAGGAGAATTGAAGACTTGTCCGAGAGCATAGCAACAACGCTTCGGGAACGCATTGCAAAATTCGAATACTGTTCTTTGGCACTTGATGATAGATGATAGTTGCGATGCAACACAACTGGCTATATTTTTACGCGGTGAAGAATTGTGTTCACTGATTCCAATGCAAGGGACGATGCACCCGGCAAAGACCTGTACGATGAACTAAAGTCTGTGTTGGAAATTTTTTCAATTTCTTTGGAAAAGATTATTGGTATATCGAGAGATGGAGCACGAGCATGAAGGTAGGAGTATCGGGAAGGCTATTTCAAGACATTAAGAAGGTTACAGGAAGGGAAATATTCGTTAAACACTGCATAATTCACCAGGGAAATTTGTGTGCGAAAAGATTGAGTTTGTAAAATGTCACAGTACCAATAATTAAACTAATCAATTTTATAAAGTCGCGCGAGTTAAATCACCGTGAATTTAAAGAATTCCTGAAAGATTTAGAAACTGAATATGGGGAAGTAGTTTTTAATACCGAAGTACGTTGGCTTAGTAGAGGTGCAAAATTTAAAAAGCGAAATATAATTGTTCGTGGATATGAAGGGATATGCCTTTCCTCATTTAGGTAATAAAGAATGGATGTGCGATTTTGGGTTTCTTATCGACATGACGACTCAGCATCTCAATGATCTTAATGAGGAACTTCAAGGCAAAGGACAGTTTATTCACAATTTGTATGATAGAGCCGCGATGGCTCAGGGGATAGAGCGTTCGCCTTCCAATGAGGCGAACCGGGTTCGAATCCCAGTCGATACGAATTCCGCATCCGGCTTGCACTGACCACAGTGCTGACGTGAAATATCCTCAGTGGTAGACGGATCATGGGTTAGAGTCCCCTTGCCGTCAGGCTAACCGTGGGAGGTTCTCGTGGTCTTCCTCTCCATGTAACGCAAATGCGGGTTAGCTCCAACAAAAAGTCCTCCACGAAGGCAAATTTCTCCCAATACTCGATCCAGGAGTTCCCTTGTCTTCTGGATTGGGTTCAAAATTACAAGGCTACGGAGTTGAACATTAGTAGCCGTAAACCCATTAAGTTGGGTCGGCTGTTCAACGACGGTTATAAAATAAAATAAAATTTGTATGATAGAGCCGCGATGGCTCAGGGGATAGAGCGTTCGCCTTCCAATGAGGCGAACCGGGTTCGAATCCCAGTCGATACGAATTCCGCATCCGGCTTGCACTGACCACAGTGCTGACGTGAAATATCCTCAGTGGTAGACGGATCATGGGTTAGAGTCCCCTTGCCGTCAGGCTAACCGTGGGAGGTTCTCGTGGTCTTCCTCTCCATGTAACGCAAATGCGGATTAGCTCCATCAAAAAGTCCTCCACGAAGGCAAATTTCTCCCAATACTCGATCCAGGAGTTCCCTTGTCTTCTGGATTGGGTTCAAAATTACAAGGCTACGGAGTTGAACATTAGTAGCCGTAAACCCATTAAGTTGGGTCGGCTGTTCAACGACGGTTATAAAATAAAATTTGTATGATAGGCCGGGATAGCCTGGTCGGTAGGGCGCTGGACCCATATCCAAGAGGTCGTGGGTTCGATCCTCGCCGGCCGAAGACTCCCCGTGTAGTAAATGGTGACTGATGCACGTTAAATCTGTCGAGTCACAAAGTCCTCCATGTTCCCATAACAAATCAATACCTCTGGGGGTACTGATCCAGGAGTTTCCTTGTCTTCTGGATTGGTTCAAAATTACAAGGATACGGAGTTGAACATTAGTAGTCGTAAACCCATGAAATTGGTCGACTGTTCAGCGACGGTTATAAAATAAAATAAAATTTGTATGATAAAATTCAGGGCTTTGTGCGCCAAGTAAAATTGTAGAAACAGCATCTTTTGCAGAATAATGTTTCTCACTTTCCACATTTAGAAAAAGAAAACGTTACTACTTTTCAAAAATACGCACAATATATAGACATTTCAATTACGATTCCAAATGTTCAAAGCTGAGAAGACAGCAGTTTCCATGAAAATGTTTTCCTCACCATTTAATATCGATGTGGATACAGTTCTCGAAGGCTTTCAAATGGAAGTGATTGACATGCAGAATAATACCGATTTAAAAAATTTATTTTTCTCTGTAAACATCGAAAATTTTTATAAATCGTATGTGAGCCCTGAGAAATTTCCGATTTTGACGAAAAATGCAAAACAAATGATGTCTCTGTTCGGAAGTACGTATGTTTGCGAACAATTATTTTCAAGCATTCAAAAATGACCACGATTAGAAAGCTGCGTACGTGTAGCTATCTCATCAATTCCGGCTGATATTGATCAGCTTGTATTGAAAAAACAGTGCCAAATTTCTCATTAAAAATTTCAAGTAAATTCGTTTTATTGTTCTTTTCTTGTTTGTTTTTATTTTGCATTAAAATTTGTATATGAAATCTTTACATTTTTTTAAATTTTATATTTTTTTATTCTAGTGTTTATTAGAAAGAAAGTTTTGTAAATTATTAATAAGTGTTACTTTATGTGCGGCCCACCAAAAAATTTTAAAATTTTAATTGGCCCGTTGATTAAAAAGGTTGCTCAATCCTGGTGTAAACTATTTGTAAATATGTAAGTAGATTATTAATTAAAAATTTCATATCATCACTACATTTGTTGTTTGTCGCCAAAACATTTTTTTGGTCTTATCTCATCGGAGATGGATTTCGATTTACATAAGTAATGGCTGCTACAGCAGTGGAATTAAAGAAAAATGCATTAGCTGCTTAAATTTAAATTAACTGAAGTGGTAAATTGTAATTTTTATGCATACGCATTTTCGTAAATGACTTTCCATGCTTTCTTGAAGATGGCGGATACCAAAATACTTAATAGGAAACGTGGAAGAATCCGAACTAAAAACACTAAAATCATCGAATTTTCAAAAAGTCAGAACATTGAAGATAAAATTGTTCTAGAATCGAAAATAAACACTATTGGAATAATAAAAGTTCAATTAAAAGAATTACGTGTGGACAATTATCACATTGTGCAGGACAACGAAGTTCAAGAAATTGATGATATATTATCAACAATTGAAGAAGATATCGAAGGATTAGATGTAGCTTTAAAAAATTAAAATTATCCCTAAATACTGTAAAGAACCCTGTTGTTGAAAATTAGGAAAACTATACTCAATTGTCGATAAGAATATAAAAATCAAACTACCTGATATACCTCTTCCTAAATTTTCTGATAATATGGAAGATTTGCATAACTTTAAATCGTCTATTTCATCCAATTTACAACTAAATGAATCACATAAATTATTTTACTTCTGCGGCAATGCGAAACAGATTCAAACAACAGAAGACAAGTTTAGATTACTTTTTAAAGCAGTTGAAGAACGCTTTGATCATTTTGTTACCAGTCATATTAATTCAATTTTAAATCTCGAAAAAATAAATCACGAATCTGCTTTTGAATTAAGCAATTTTTAGATCAAATACTATAAGAGCTTTAGAATCACTAGAATTGCCATTAGAACAGTTAAGTTCTAATATTTTTATTAACATTGTTCTTCAAAAAATTGACATAGATTTTCGAAAACGCTCCGAAATGTCACTAACGACTTTTCAATTACCGGAAGTTTAATTGATTTCTTAAAAAAGAGATGTCAGTTTTTGGAAAATTTACAAGAGCAGTCCTTGCAAAATAAAACAAGAAACATTTTTAAACCCAAAAACTTTAAGCTGAATCCAAACGATATTTCATCAAATTGTACGCAATCATAATCAAAAAATTTATTCACAAATTCGAATTATTATAAACTTTATGTTATTTGTAATTTACAACACCCAATTTATAAATTTAATTCCTTTCTTAAAATTAACTTTAATGAAAGATGTAATATCGCCAAATGAAAAATAGTTATGTTTAAAATGTCGTAATGGGAAACATCTATTAAGCGAATGCAAATCGAAATATTTATGTTCCACGTGTCATGAAAAACATCATTTGATCCAGATTTATTTGAGTTAACTGGCGCCACTAATTCCAATAACATTAGTAATCCTTCTCAAAGTTAACTTTTCGAGAATAATGGATAATCGAACTTAATAATTGAATCGAATTTTCGAGAAATAATAAGTCATCGGCACATGGCAAGGAAATGATTACGCTTAATTGCTCGGCATCTGCAAATAATGATGTGGTTTTATCTTCGGCTAGTTTATAGATTCGAAATACAGATAATTGAATTTTATCGAAGCACACGTGCATTGATTGATGGTGGCTCTATGACAAATTTCATATCGTCTGATTTTGAAAAACAATTACTTAGAAAAACATTTAACTCCAGTTTCTGGTATTAATGGAGCATTAGTCAGATAAATTATAAGATTTCTTCAACTATTTCGAATAAGAAAGGGAATTTTTCTTAAGAGTTGATTGTTCCAAAAATTACAGATTTGGAATCAACAACGTATATAAATGTTAAGGGACTAAAAATATCTTCCCATTTTTCTTTGACAGATATTGACTTTATGAAACCTGTAGAAATTTACTCATTATTAGGTTCCGAATGTTTTTATGATGTATTAGAAGCAGGTCAAGTTTGTTGCAACTCACAAAAACTTTTATTCCAAGAGACGGCTCTAAGATATTATGCAAATGGAGTAGTAGATATGCCCTCCACTATTTAACATTGAATATCGATAATATAGATAACTTTACTTCACTCAGTAGTGAAGAAGAATTTTGTTGGGAACTTTTCAAAAATACTCATTATAGATATTCAGATGGTCGTCATGTCGTAACAATGCCTTTAAACAATGAAGAAGGCCTAGGGGACTCTAGAGTTTTAGCAGAAAAAAGGCTAACTCAACTTTGGAATAGATTATATCGGAAATTGAATCGGCAGCCACTTTATACTGATTTTTTAAAAGAATATAAAGATCTAAATCACATGGAGTTTGTTTCAGAATCAAATGAGGCTAGTAATTGTTACTATTTGCTTCACCATGGAGTTTTCCTCCCCCACAAAAATTCTACTAAGCTACGCGTAGTTTTTAGTGCATCAGCTCCTAAGAACATCAGGCTTATCGTTGAATGATATTCTTTTGGAGGGAACTTTTTTATCCACCATGATTCAAAACGAACATGTGAGAGAAAAAATATTAAATCCACCCTCACTTGAACAATAGGAGTTTATTACATTTACATATTTGATTTGTATGATTTTTTGACTGTACGATTTTAAATCTCGAAATACTACTAATTTAAATTGTTGGTCCCAGGAATCGGCAAGTTTAATACAAAACTTATTCAGATTTTCACAAAACGTTGTTTTTTAAAATTATATTTACTGGCTGATCAAATTACGACAAACAATACAATAATACATGTAACGTGTAAAGAATTCATTAATAAATTAGGAGGGATAACTTTTAGAATAAGAAGAACGAAAGAACTTAGAAGAAATAGCTTTTCAAGGTAAATACTCATTTACTTGGTTAAGCTTATAAGCACCCTGTATTTGTCTTTAAGAATATGGAGACTTATCTGGCGGTCTTAAGCTTTTAATACATACTTGTTATCAACAACAAGTTATAATACTTGTATCATGACTTACACACAGGATTTCGTGTTTTTCTTCCTTTTAAATGCAGGAACTTTTTTTTTATGCTTATTTTTATTCCTAGCAGTAATTGGAAGTGTTGTTAAAATAAAATAAAATATATACCAAGTAAAAAAAAAGTAAAGTCTTGAAGAATAGTATAGCAATACTCCCGGAATTTAGTAGGTGGTTGTTTAAGGCAATTTGTTTTATAAATCATGAATTACTTTTTGTTTGTATTAACATCACTTTTGGTTTTGAAGTCTAATGGTAAGAAAATTACAAATGTAAATTACTTTGTTTTGTTGTTTGCAATCCTATTTTACAGTGTTTTTTTTTTCCTGCCTGTTTTTTTTGTAAGCATAACCTTTATATGTATAAAAGCGAAACTCTGTCAGGATATCTATTCGCTAATAACTCGAGAACGGGAGCATGGTTTTGAATCGTGTTTTTTTTCTTTCCAGCAGTTTGCAAATTTCCAAGGTTTGTAAACAATCACCTCTTTCCGGCGTTATGTGATTTGGGAAGGACGAAATTTTATTGGTTAAAGCCATTGTTATAGAGTAAAATATGCGCTATCATGGGAATAGAGTTTATCCAAAATATTTAAAAAATAGAAGCAGATGAAACTACTAGAAAAAAAAATCAAATACTCTTAAAGCTCGCTAAATTCACAGTTTAAGTGCAAAAGCAAAACGTGCTAAAAATAAATATGCAATTAGTTATCGAAAATTGAACAAATATTATATTTTATCGTCCGTGGCAATGTAAAACATAAAAATGCTTATTCTTATTCGTTCAAATGACATTTCAAGTTCAAGGCTTTTAAATTTATTAAATTCTAATAAATTTAAATTCTAATACCAAAACATTTTAATATCAACTAATAATAATAATTATCCTTGGGCCGGACAAGGTCGACTCAGCCTTTCATCCCTTCAGTGGATCGATAAATGAGTACCAAGCATGCTTGGGAACTAAACACTGGGGGTTCCGCGTTCGGCTGATCACCCGACCGGAACATCTGCTCATGCACCCCAGAGCCCAAGGTCTAGAAAACTGAGATGGGCACAGTAGGCATTGGCCCTCTTTGGGCTGTCGCGCCGCTGAGTTTAGTTTAGTTTAATAATAATAATTAATTATCCACATTTTTGTGATGACGAATTTTAAACTCTCGAACTTCATATTATTATCCTTTAAATGAAAACATCATTGATGAAATTTCATTGATGAAAACCATTGTTATAGAGTAAAATCTGCGATTTCATGGGTGCAGAGTTATTCCAAAATATTTAAAAAATAGAAGCAGATGAAACTACTAGAAAAAAAAATCTCGCTCGTTGAACTCACACTTTAAGTGCAAAAGGAAAAGGTGCTAAAACAAATATCTAAGTTAACATAAGTTATTGAAAAGTGAAAAAAAACAACACTATATTTCACCGTCAGTGGTAATATTAAACATACAAATGCTCAATCTTATTCGTCCAACTGGCATTTCAAGTTCAAGGCTTTTAAATTTATTAAATTCGAATATCAAAACATTTTAATGCCAACTTATAATAATAATTAATTGTTCACATTTTTGTGATAATTAATTTAAAACTATCAAACTTTATATTATAATTCTTTAAATACTTGATACTTGAATATCATATATAATATCATACTTGAATATTATATTCATATAATATTTCATGAAGTCATATTTAAAATATAGAGAAAACAACATGGAAGATAATAAAGATTAATGAAAATTTTTTATTTATCTAAAAAATAAAAAAACGAATTAAAAATTTTTGAAAACAAAATGAAGAAAAGATATAATTCTTCATTAGCTCACACGATTATATCCACAAAAAGGAGTGCTTTCTAATATTGTATCAATATGGCCAGAGCAAAATATATCAGTACAATCGTGTGATGAGCATTTAAAAAACGAAACGAAAATAGAACACATTATGTCCAAAATATGTATGAAATTAAACATAGCAAGCAAATAACAGAAAATAAAGTGTAAAGAAAATAAAGAACAAAACACGAAACGAAATCTATAAAGCGAAGTGCGAATTCAAATAAACTTACGCGCAGTAGCGGAATCTTTCAATAATGATTTAAAATATTTTCTTTTCGTAATAAGACTGCCAGATTACAAAATATGAAAACAGAAGCGTAAATAAAGTGATCTCTTATGGTATATATATATATATATATTACCACTGTTGATAAAGCTAGTAATAATTTTGCTATTATTTGAAATTTTTTTTATGAACAACTTCTTTCTAATGAACTTAACAGCAATACGAAAATTCAACACCTCTTTAATGACTGCCTTTTTCAACGAAATAATGGTATTCCCAAGAGAAATTAGTTTAGTACTAATATTTGCAATCTTTTTCTTTTTCTACAAGAATATAGATTCGTGAATTATTATGTTGATCTTCCTACTAATTCCTCCTTTCTCAGATTTATTGATGATCTCTTATTTTAAAGATAATTACATTTATTAGTAAAATTACATTTAAACTCTTTGACTAAAGAAATGTTTTTAACTTTCCAATAAAAAAGAGCAATAATTTTAATTCTAATTTTGCCAATAATGTTTCTTTCAATATTATTACAAATCAGGTTTATAGGTTTTACAGAAATAATTCAAACTATAAAGAGTTTTCGAAAGAAACTGATAAATTTATAACACATTTAATTAATAGTTCCTTTCTTCAATTTCATTTTAAAAATATTTTAAACCACTTAGAACATGAAATTTTTTTATTATTTATTTTTCTGTTTTTAGAGTTAGCTCTGATTTTTTTTAAGGTTTGGACTAACTATGATAAGCTATTCCTAAAGCCACTGGACGGAATAATTTGAATGCATGACCTATTAAACTTTATCAACTAATTTATTAAGAAAACTACTGAATAAAATTTAGCGTTTATTAAATAACTTTAATTACTTAATTTCAATTGTCCAGTGTAGTAAAGAGTATATTTTTATTTATTTATTTACTATTTTTTTTATATTTTTTTTTGCGAGAATGGAATTGGGTCTGGTTTATGAACAGCCATGTCCGATGAAAGCA
The DNA here is from genome assembly GCA_949128135.1 of Parasteatoda lunata. Taxonomy (NCBI): domain Eukaryota; kingdom Metazoa; phylum Arthropoda; class Arachnida; order Araneae; family Theridiidae; genus Parasteatoda; species Parasteatoda lunata. The sequence goes on from OX421970.1 coordinate 16,653,427, forward strand.
GGTACTAGGTATAGACTTTAAAATTATGAAAGGCTGTATTAATGTATGAAGGATAAGGTCTATAAACGGCTCTGATTTATGAACAATCACCCTATGAAATGAGGAACCAATGATGAAATAAGTATGCCAATTAAATGATTAATTCTTAATTTTAACTACACAATGAACCTATTTGATTGTTTTTTTTTTCAATTTATATTAAAGCTTTTTAATTAATTTAAAAATTAAAATTTTTAAAATAATTTTGAAATTTTCCTTTATTTATTTTTCTATTATTAATTAAATTTTCTTCCTATTAAGGGTTTTGTTAATAAATTTTCCAAATAATTTTTAATAACTAGATTTTTCTCATAGCTAGCAGCACTGAAATGTAATTTGCTTCATATTTTTTCTTCCAAATATATTTTGTAAATTTTTTTTGTATGATTTAAGCACTGTTTTTATTCTTTTCTTCTTTGCAAAATTTTGTTAACTGTTAAATTAGTACATATATTTTTAAGTCATTCTTTATTTTTGCACCACGTCGGTAAGTTTGTTTTTTGCTTTCTTTCATCTCAAACTCATTTTCAACAAAATTTTTATATCATTTTTAGCGATGTCGACACTTTATAAAGAGTAAATTTTATCTTAGGACAATTATTCCTTATTCAGAAATATCGCATCTAAAGGATGTGTCCTAATGATGACCTTTACGTTTTTTCCAATTAAAAAGCTTTCTATTTTATTTTATTATTCTTATATATATATATATATATATATATATATATATACACTGGTGTGCAAAACTTAAGCAACAAGTGCGTTTTTTGTCATAACTCTACAAGAAATCATCCGATTGACATTAAATTTGAATATGATGTACATTATTTTGTATCTTATTTTATCTTATTGTATTTTATTTTGTATGTATTGCTATCTTATACTTTGTTGGGGAGCTGTGGCCGATAAACCACTTGTTGCTTAAGTTTTGCACACCAGTATATATATATATATATATATATATATATATATACGAGGGTTGCTATGAAATTTTTGAGATACGCGCAGACGAGAATTTACAAAATAAAAATAATGGTTTAATTTTAAAATACAAAGTATTTTACCACAGCTGACGATTTTTTACCGACTTACTTCAACTTGTTTAGCATAGAATACATTTTAAACAGAAGAGAAAATGGAGTTGACGCGAGAACATTTTCGCGCTATGATTTTCTACGATTTCAAAGCAGGATTAAATCAAGAAGAATGCGTTCAACGGTTGCAATTAGCATTTGGTGATGAATCTCCAGCTCGTGCTACTGTATTCTGATGGTTTAAAGAATTTAGCAGAGGTCGCAATTTTCTTCAGGATGAAGAACACACAGGAAGGCCGCCGTCGGCAGTAATCCCAGATAATGTGTCTGCCATACGAAAAATGTTAAAGGATGATAATCGCTGTACCTATCAAATTATACAGAAGGAACTTAACATTGAATCCGCAGCCATACACAAAATTATTCATGAAGAATTACATATGAAAAAAGTAGTTTACCGTTCGGTTCCCCATAATCTAACAGAGAACCGAAAAGAGGAGCGTGTTAGAATCAGTAAAGAAACTCTTAAATTTCTAAATGATGGTGGCCACCGCATCATTTCTAAAATTGTAACGGGTGATGAAACATACATACCGTTTTTTGACATTACAACGCGTCAAGAAAGCAAAGTATGGATCTTTGAAGATGATCCCACGCCGACAATGGTGAAAAGACAACGCGCACTGTAAAAAAGTGATGTATGCCGCTTTCTTCAGAAGTACGGGATTGGTCAAAGCCATCACGTTGGAAGGACAGAAGACAGTAACAGCTAACTGGTATACCACTAAATGTCTTCCAGAAATTCTACAGGAAGTGAATGTTAGGGGACTAATGCTTCACCATGACAATGCATCTTCACATACAACCGGATTAACAGTTGAGTTTCTTAAACAAAAACAAATTAAAGTGATAGAACATCCGCCGTATTCACCTGATCTAGCCATGTGGGACTTTTGGTTATTCTTTAATCTAAAAAAGAACTTACGTGGATGTCGTTTTCATTCAGAAGAAGAGATTGATGGGGCTATAAATGCATTTTTTTCATCTATTCCAAGAAATGAATGGCTTGAGGCATTTAATCTGTGGAAAATTCAACTACAAAAGTGCATTGATGCTGGAGGAGACTACTTTGAACACACCTAAAATTTTGTAAGTGTAACTTTAAAAACCTAGTTGTATCTCAAAATTTCAGAGTGACCCTCGTATATATATAAAGTTGGGTGATTATAATTTTATTTCAATAGCTTTTTATGATCTTTTCATTTCGATTTTCCATCAAACTCTAATTGTTTTTTAGTATATTATAATCTGTATTTACGTGACTTTGAGTCCATGATTCAGATATAAAGATGCTATTTTTTTGTTTTATAACACGATGCTCGTCTTTCTCGTTATAACTCAGCAGTGCATATTTACATGATTTTTCAATTATGCATTTAAAGTTTCCAATATTTCATTGCAATGCGAATTCAATTTATTTTTCAGTAATTGATTTCTTATTTATGTTACATTGCTCGTTTTATTACGAGTCAAATCACAAAATAATATATACGGGGTATCTCAAAAATAACTGACAATATGATAAACAAATTAGAAAGGTGAAATTTGTTTCGTAATTATAAGGGAAACCATTTTTTTTTCAATTATTCATCGTTTGTTTCAAAATTAGCTAAATTTTTCATAAACAGATGACGCTTTGAACACAATTTTTTCTGCTGTCTGTGACACCGTTCTAGCAAAGAATATTTTCCGAGCGTCTGTTAAGTTTGTTCTTAAACTGTCCTATTTTGCCACAAATGGTAGTGATTTCAGAAAAATGGTGCTGGATTCAAAAAATTATTTTGTAGTTGTTTATATTCATTTATATTATTTTGTAGTTGCTCATATTGTAGTAGATGTAGTTGTTTATATTATTTTGAAATTTGCTGCTAAAAATGTTTTTGGTTTCATGAGTAGAATGTAGCATATTGAACATTTCTATCTCCTTCTATTTTGTCAGTTGTAGAATTTACGAAAGTTTTCGGTTCAAATTTCTTTTTCTTTTTATGACACTCAGTATTTGTCAAAGATTTTTTGGTATTATATAACAGTTCGAATAAATGTGGTTCTAAATATTCATGTTATCTTTTAGTTAAGGAAGTGCTTAAAACGTTTAGAAATGTAAGATAGCAATTTGCAGACTCACTTGAAAACTTTAATTGAGTTCATGGAATAAATTTGTTTGTAAATTTCCATGACGCACTGCCTTGAATAGAATATTAGTATGATTTGACTAGTTAAAATTTGTTCTCTTATATTTGGGAATCGTCGGTTGGTTTCTTCCTTTCATTGCAACATTTATATAGTATGCGAGGAAGTTTGAAAACTGACATAAGTGACATTGCCCTTCTTTCTTACAGAGACATCTTTTAAGCCATTTCGAACAACTTTAGTCATTGTTATCTGGAAGCAATAGTTTAGTTGAACCTTAATAGTAGCCGGGAATAAATGAAATGATCTTTTAGGAGACTAAGATTGTAATCTTGCTCCACCCTTTTTTTGTACATTGAAACATGTTTTACGTGATTACGAATCAATTTTCTAGTTATGATTACCGTGAAATTATAAATTAAAAAAGAGGAGGAAGCATTAAGCAATTTCTTCCTTCCTGCTGAAATAACTTTTACGCGATCACGAACAACTTTCTACGTCGTCATTTCATCGTCATGAAAATTAAAAAACATTTCAATTTTCAGGAAAGAGCCTTTAAATATTCATTTTTTCCCCTCGACTCGAGATTTGACCAATTGATGATACAAATTTTTCCCCCTTTAATATTTATCTTTTCAGCTTTCGATCCTTTTGTTGGACTGCTAGAACAAGGAGAACAACCATGCTTTGAAACGGTTGAAAGTGAAAATTGTGATACACCAATACATGAGGTTTTTACGCCAAAATTTAAAGGAACTGATACAACCACACCAAATACTAAGTTTTATCTTTTCACATCCAAAAGCAAAGAGAGAGCTGAACTTCTTCATAACTGTGGTGGAAAACTACCGAAAAATAGTTCATTCAATTCCACAGAGGAAACTGTGTTTGTTATTCACGGAGCCTACGAAGGTGTGTGCCGTGTAGCTTTTCAGAGGGTAAACAAACATTTATTTAATAAATTTTAAGGAAATGTTCTGTATTTTAATTAAAACACGATGTTTTAAAGTGGATGGTTAAAATTTCGGTTTTCTTCAAAACAATAATACAGAATATTGTATATGTGATTTATGGAGCATACGAAATAACGTGTCCCGCGCAGCTTTTCAGAGAAGTAAACAAACTTACAAGAAATTTTCGGTCTTTTACATTACGTTAAAATTTCGGAATTTGTATAGATATCAATATAAATATCTTTATTTTATGCATCATATAAGGTGCCAAAAGATGACCTCCCAGGACGAGCATAACGTTAGGAATAAAATTTCGTTAAAATCGGGAATCAAAAATTATGTTGCCCAAAATGCCGGTGTATTTGCCATAACATGCCCGACTGACCAAGTAAATAATTAATTAAATATACGGTAAAATTCCGATTAAATGCCCCTTTGCTGAAAATCTGCAAGATGGCAGATAAATGGTACCAAAAAAGGGGAAAATATAAATTATATTTTATGAGACCTAAATGTTATGTTTGTTGGTGCACATTTAAATATTGTAATAAATATGCAATACATGAAGAAAGACAGCGATGGCCAAAGAAATGATTAGAATGACACTTTAAATGAACTTTTGAAGGAAAAAAATAAAATAAGTTAGAAAAAGGTTTTACATATACGTCTTTAAATAGACTTTAGCAAAAAAATATAGATTTTGATCTGCTTCTAGAAATTTCAACGATAAAAAAGATGTATTTTTGACCAATTTCTTAAATTTTCTATTGTGGTACCATAAACTCGGGCATTAAACCTTCCTATTAAATTACTGTTGAATGTGATATGTGAACGTGACCAAATGTTATTGATGGTGAATGGAATTTTCATGGATTGGTTGTGATGTGATGTTGTACTTTTTCTCTTTGGCATTGCATGCAAGCTCGAGCCCACTGTCAGAAATATTTATTCATATTTAGCCAAATGAATCTATTTTCATTGATTTTAGTAATTCTGACTCCTGGATGTGTCAATTGAGGAATCAAAATCAAAGAGTTTTCTTTTGAAATTTAATGTAAGGTAATGTAAGATCGCATTACTTCGTTTGAGATATCGAAATAAATATATTGTTCAGGATCAGGAATTTTAACTTTCTGAAAAATAATGAGCCAGGACTTTTTAAAAGTTTATTTAATTCGCCGTCTATTTCTTGTTTTTTGATGATTTCTTTAGAACTGCTCGTTAGCAATTGAGAACTGCAATTGAATCGTCAGAACTGCTCGTAAAACAATTACTGAGATGAAATATGATATATATATATATATATATATATATATATATATATATATATATATATATATATATATATATATATATACATATATAAATAAAAGCTATATGCTCGTATGCAGATATACAGAACTCATAAAATAACATGGAACAAATTACAGAATATACAATAAAAAGAGAAGAAGAAAATTATTAAAATAAAGTAAAATAACATTAAAAAATTTAAAAATAATATCAAAATAGGAAAATATATCAATACAATAGTGCTCCTCACACTATTGTTTTGATATATTTTGCTTTGGAAATATTGATACAATCTTCAGGCTGGGCAAGGTTGACTCAGTCTTTCATTCCTTCAGTGGGTCGATAAATGAGTACCAAGCATGCTTGAGAACTAAACACTGGAGGTTCCGCGTTCGGCTGACCACCTCACTGGAACATCTGCTCCTGCACCCCAGAGGCCAAGGTAAAAAAACTGAGATGGGCACAGTAGGCCTTGGCCATTGAGTTTAGTTTATATTGATGCAATATTAGAAAGAACTCCTTTTTACTAATGTAAACGTGTGAGCTGATGAAGAGATTATATCTCCTCCCCCCCGGATTTTTATTAAAATTTGTAAAATTTTTCTGATGTTATTTTATTTTATTTGAATAATTTTTCTTTTTCTCTTTTCATTATTCTGCAATTTTTTCCATGTTTTCTCTATTTTTTGAACTTTACATATATATGTATTAAACTATATGAAAAAACGACATGTATCAATTTATTTCTAATAAATACTGTTTTCATTTTATTATAATTGTTTGTTTTTTGAACATATCATTATCTTGCACTTAAAAATTCTTAATAGCGAAAAATTATTACATTTTTAGGAATATAAAGAACAACTATTTATTCGAGGAGGATACAACGTCATTTTAGTGGACTGGACTTGGGGTAATTTTCCCGATCCGGCAGGTCTTATTATTAATTCTTATGTAGCTGGTGAAGAGACTGGATTTGTAATCAAGAATGTTATGGTAAAATTCTAATAGTGATTAAGTTTGCAGTATGTTTAACGCTCGAAACTAAGCTTAAAACACAATGCCTTAACACTCAATTACTTAAATGTATAAAGTAATATGAGGAATATTACTTTATAGTATGAGGAATGTATTTGTTATCAGGAATACCACGGTTTCAGTGATGACCGTTTCCGATTTATTCAGTGTTTGTAACTATGCGTTAAACGCAACGCCTAATCACTCTATTACTCATTTATAAAGCTATTTGTAGAGTATTCGCGAACGCAACGACCTATAGGGGGCGTTGTTATTTGAGACAAATGACTGTTGCACTGGAGATTTCTTAAGTGTAGCATGTTTCTTTCTTTATTGTGGTTTATTAAATTGAAAAAAGAAAATTGTGCTTGATATTTTTTCTTAAGGAAGTGAAAAGAAAATGCAATCTCCTTTTTTCTAGGAAAGGAAAATCCGAAACACATAGGAAAATATTTGTAAAAATCTTATTACAGTTTAAACTTAGTGTCCGAGTGTAATTTAATATGAAAGGTCTATTTAATTCCATACTTTTTTGAATTTTATTACTTCAAACATTAAAATAGTACAGAAGCATATAATGCTTTACCATTTAATTTTGCAAAAAAGTTTTTTGACAATTTTTATCAAAAAGTTATACACTAAAAAAAAAAAAAAAAATAAAATAAAATAAAGAATGCTTACGATAAAAAAAAATGATTCTAAAAATTCTACATATTGAAATTAAAAAAGATTTCACATTGTTCCTTTTTTTTTTTTTTTTTTAGTCTTAAAATTTTTAATCGGACGTGGAAAACCATTTTTAGAAAACTATCATCAAATTAGAAAAAAAAAATGTAAAACTAAATTTTTTTTTATAAAAATCATAACAATTACTTGCTTTAAATATCCGAAGAATTCCAAATGAAATGTTCTTCGTTTGAAAATTTTTTATCGCTTCAATACTTTTAGATGTCATGCAACACAACAAAATTTTATAATTATAAGATGTCGAAATGAATTTCAATATCTTACTTAATATATACCTTATAATTACATACTTATAATTATACTTATAATTATTCACTCAAAATAAAAAAAATACTTACATAAAAATTTATTAATAATCAACACAAATCATACTATTTCAAATAATTTGGATGATTCTTAACTGTTGTTTTTTGAATTACATAGATACAGAACTGAATACTACTTTATAAAGAAGAAGAATATTCTATAACTATTACAATTCTGCACGTTCTGAAACCACATTTATTCATTGAAATGAAGTAAAAAATGTTGATTTCACTTTAATTTGTAATGAATTAAAGGCCAAAAAAATGTATTTTACCGTGATACGCACATTTGTTACAGAGTTCTATCACGAAAGCGGAAATTGGTCAAAATTATGTAGAAATTGTTTTTCAAATGTTGGGCACGTTCTGTTTGAGGAAGAATTATCGATGTTCTGGGTCATTTTTTCAAGTTTATCTGCCTCTTCTTTAGGGAAATTTTGCTTCTTATTTGCAGCTAAAAAAATGGCGTCCTACTCTGCCAATGATTCTGATAAAACTAAATGAGAACTTGATAAATAAGAGCCTGAAAATATCCAAATATAAAAATTTAGTTCGATTACCGTTATTGAATTTGACGTCAACTATGAGGTTAATTATAAAAACGTAAAACTTATTGCATATATATATATATGTGATAACTGGGCTCCAGCCCTGTTATTTTTGGATTGTTATTAGTCAAATTAGGTGAATTCAGAAGGCCATATTTCTTTACAAGCTTTTATTGAATTGTTCGATGGTAGAAGTCTCACCCACTCTCCCAGGTGGAGGGGGGGGGGTGGACCAATATCAAGACAGTAGCGGCGAAGGTTAGATTGGCAACATCATACAGCAAAAGACACGCGAAAAATATTGCTCCTTCCTTATATACTAATAGAACAGGAGGTGAAAAGGCTCAGTCTTGTAACCTTACGCATTAAGGAAAATCATTTAATGCTTCCTAATATGGAAGTGACAGAGGGACAAGATTCTAAAAATAACTCCTCCTTTGAAATATAAATCTAATTATAATTCAGTGGTATGTTTTCAGCCTTGAATTCCCAAAATAGAATATCTCTGCGCTTATTCTTTAACAAAGACATTTTATGAAAACGATATATATATATACACACACAATTATATTACAAATTCAATAGCGAACTTTCATTCACAATATATTTTTAATAGTTTTTGAAAATGTTCCACATATTTAACTCCTATATTTTCTCATATAACGTTTTTTACTTTACAAAGGGTGTTTGAAATCAGAATGACAAACTTGCAACAGAAAGGGATAACGAGCATCCTATAGCATTGCCTACTTTGGGTGATAGAGGACGTTGAAATGAAGGTCGATCCCGCTTGAATTTTATACCTGTTTCTCAGGATATATAAGGACGGGATATGAATGCAAATGAACAATCCAAGAATAGATAAATATGATTGTTTCTTACTTGAGAAAAAGCAAATAGTGGTGAATAGTTTATAATTAAGAATAATAAGACCTTCTTTTACCTCCCCTGGAATCCAGCTACCACTGAAATTTTTTTACTTATAGTTGTTTCTCCCTTTCCTGGCTCAGAACTATTACGTTCTTCGTCACGGACGATACCGAAAGTGTTCATTATTTAACGTTATCCAGTGGGCACCTATGAACCTGTGTAACGGAAACGTACAAAATTACCTCCACCATAGATAACCGTTTATAGGGTGAGCCACATCCATTCATCACATGAGAGAGAGAAGGGATATATTTGGATCATTAGCTTAGCACCTTGACTGCTCGTCAGTTGTTTGACCTGTCTCACTTTCAGGTTCTTTGGTAACGTTGAATTAGTACCTTTTTTACGAACTTTAGGACAATGGTGGCGTGACAGCATAGATTAGATTGACTCCTGTTAAAGAGTTCTTTAATTTTATGCCTGGGATCAACTGAAGATTAATACCAGACTGTTAATGAAGACCTTGTTAATCGTATGCTGTCTGGGATCAAATGATCCCCGGCAGCATCTTTGTCCAGGCACCATCTTTGGTACATCAGACTGCCATTAAACACCTCGTTGGTTTTATCTTGTATTTGATCTGATGAAAACTTCGATGTATATTGCCGTTGAAGTGCTCGTTCGTATGCTGAATGGGATTAAAAAAAAGTCGGTCTACTAAACTCCCATTGAAGACACCGTCATTTGCATTCTTCCAGGGAGAAGCTAGGCATGCCAGCAATTTTCTCGAACGTTAAAAAATTGAACAATTCAGATTTGATTTCAACTTGTGTGTCTAGTTTTTCTTTGGAATATTGAGCACCATCTGCACCAGCCTGTAGCTGTTTGCCAATGTAAAACTTACATTAAAAATTGTTTCTGTCCCACTAACGGACTTCGCTTCCTTCAACTATAAATCGCATTTTATATTTTATTTTATTTTATATTTTATAACCGTTGTTGAACAGCCGACCCAATTTCATGGGTTTACGACTACTAATGTTCAACTCCGTAGTCTTGTAATTTTGAACCAATCCAGAAGACAAGGAAACTCCTGGATCAGTACCCCCAGAGGTATTGATTTGTTATGGGAACATGGAGGACTTTGAGACTCGACAGATTTAACGTGCATCAGTCACCATTTACTACACGAGGAGTCTTCGGCCGGCGAGGATCGAACCCACGACCTTTTGGACATGGGCCCAGCGCCCTACCGACCAGGCTATCCCGGCCCCTATAAATCGCATTGAAATATTTCGGATCTTTCAACTCTTTATGCTTCCGATTCTCTTATTCTCTTAATGGGGCCAATCACATAGGACCATTAAAAATCGCCTATGCAAATTCGGAGAAGTGAACGAGAATCTGATTGGTGAAATATATTTACCCACGAAAAAAAAGTAATTAAAGTTCTTGTTCGTATCTCTGAATTCACACGTGCAAGTTTTTCATATGCATGCTCTTGCATGTTTGTCACACTGTCATTCCAACTACATTGGTTTAGAAAACAGCTGGTAGAGAGTTTTATTCGAAAAATTCTCCCATTGAGCTAAAACTAGAGTTAGGCAAAAATGTAATTGCTAATTTGCAAGTACTAATAAGTTATTCATAATAGTGACAAAAATTATTATTTTTAATACACTTGTAGTCGGACTGATAAGTAATCGTTATTAAAGATAACAAGGATTTAAAGTAATTTTATAATCTTTGATTATATATCAGTATTCATCTACATACGCCACAATTAAAATTGCATTGAATACTTTTCATTATAATATATAGGTCTCTTTTTACAGAAATTCTATTTGCACATTTATTTAAATCTACGCAATATAAAGTTTTTTTGGAAAATAAATTTTTGTTTAAAAAAGAATTGAAGTATTTTAAATATCAATGACAAGCATTAATGTAATTGGAATCACGAGATAATTTCTTGTAGCCGTGATTGTTTGTACAATAATAGATTATAATTATTTGTAATTTTCCTCAATTGTAATCATGTTTACAATAGTATAAAAACTAATCAATATCTATAATCTTGATTACAAGTAACTGTTTAGCATGTTGTCTTTAACTGTAATCAATAATAGTTGTAGTTGATGTTAAATTCTCATGAAAAATGTTTTACCGTTTAAATGACGTCAATTGCACCATAAATCTTTTTGACCACCGTTTGGAAACTGTCAACGAATACGTTGATTAAAGTAATTTCATGTATGGACTACAAGATATATAGCCCAAAATACCAATTGATGGTACATTTCAATTACACGTTTAAGGAGAAGAGGTTTAAATTTTAGTTTTTTAAAATTTCAATGTGAAATTAACACAATAAAGTACAGATGCTGGCATAAGTCAAGCAACGAACTTATATCAATTGAAGAAGATCAAATGATTAACATTTAATAATTTATTATAGATGCAAAATAGTTATGCAGATGGTTCAAAATTTCATATCATTGGCCATAGTGCAGGAGGATATATTGCAATCACTGCTGGAAAATTTATTAGGGATTGGAGTTCAGCTCATAAACTCAGAAGAATTACCCGTAAGAAAAATTCATATTTATGCAATGTCTTTACAATATTTAACACAATATTCTGAATATATTTTATTCACAGAATGATGCTGTCCCTGTTAAATTTTTTTTTTCGTTTTTCAAGTCTTAAGTTAGCTCAGCACAATTTCATCCTATAAACGAGAAGTCGTCGATCGCTACACTCCAGTATGGATAAGAGTTCACCCCCGTTGATTAAGTCTTAGTAGCTCTTAAAATATTTCATATATTTTGAAAATCATTCAAAGTTCAATCAACTTCAGAATTTTTAAAAGTAGTATCAACAACATCAGAATTTTTCTAAGTACAAACAGTTTAAAACAGTTAGGTCTAAAAAATTAAAAAAAAAAAATTGAACTCCAGTCTTCTGCAAATCTTTATGTATACGTTTCTTTTTTTGTTTTAAAAGAAGTTCAGAAATTTTCTAAGTACAAACAACTTTAGAGTCATTTTGGGAATAAAGTACTAAAACTTTTTTTTAATCAAACCGAATTAAACAAATTTTTAGATGCAAACAACTTCAGAATTTTTCTAAAAACCTGCAGCTTCATAATTTTTCAAAGTACATATATTTCGAAAATTTTTCAAACATCGAGATTTGCATTTCAGAACCTCATTGAAGCACCATACAGAGAAAGATTAAGATGAATGGGAAAAGCGGCTTCAGGTGCCCAGATATTTCAGTTCAGTTCAAAAATCGAAACAATTTGAAAATTTTTCCTAGACCAAACATCTATGAGTCGTTATATGCTCATTTCTTCCAACTTCAAAAATTATGTAAGGTCAAAAAATTTCAGAATATTTCTAAGAACAAAAAATTTTAAAGTTTTTTAAGTCAAAAAATTTGAAATAATTCAAAGTACAAAGAACTTCATAAATTTTCCAAGTACCAACAACATCAGAATTTTTTTTTCAAGTACAAACACTTTGAAAAATTTTCAAAGTCAGAATAATTTAAAAATTTTTCTACGACTTCGTATTTACCCATTTTTCCCAAAAAAAATAATTTTCTACATGTTCAAGGAATTTCTGAATAATTATAAGTGACAAGTAAGTAGCAAGTCTTAATAAGTTAAGTATTTTTTAATTCCAAATTTTAGCTACTCTTTACATACCGTGTTTCTAACATTAAAAATTTTCAAGTTCAAACAACTTCATAATCATTTTAGGTAAAAAAAGTTTTTTAATTTTTCAACTCAAAACAATTTTAAAACTTCTTCAAGTACCAACAACTTAAGTATTTTTCTAAGTCTAAATAACTTGAAAATTATTCAATTACTCAATGCCAAGACCAAGCTTCTCCTATTTGTTATATTACTGTTTTTCCTGACTTCAATAAATTTCTGTGTATGAACATTTGCAAAATATTTCTAAGTACAAATGGTTCGAAAACGTTTTTAAAGTCAAAACAATTTGAAAATTATTCAAGAGCTACTGTCCGATACCCTAGTAGGTATGAGAGTTCAACCCCACCGATTAGGTATTACTGAATACTCTTGGTATTTTTTCCAACTTAAAAAATTTTTTATGTTCAAACAATATGAGAATATTTTAAAGTCCAAACAGTTCAAAAAATGTTTCTAAGTTCACACAACTTAAGATTGAATTCTAAGTACTAACAGCTTGAAAATTCTTTAAACCTTAAAACAGTTTGAAAATTATTAAAAATACTACAAACAGCTTCAGAATTTTTAAAAGTACCAACAACATTAAAAGTATCAACAAAAAATTTAATCAAAACAAATTGAAAAAGTTTCTAGGTACAAATAACTTTAGAATTTTTCAAAATACCAGCAGTTTCATAATTTCTCAAAGCACATACAATTCAAAAAATTTCAAAAATCGCAAGAATTTTAAAATTTTTCCTAAACTAAACATTTATGACTCGTTATATACCCATTTTTTCCAACTTCAAAAATTGTGTCATGTTCAAACAATTTTAGAATATTTCTGAGAAGAAAATATTTTAAAGTTTTTCTAAGTCAAAGCAGTTTAAAATTATTCAAAGTACAAACACCTTCATTATCATTTTAGGTGAAGAGAATTTTTATATGTTTTAACTTAAAACAATTTAAAAAATTTTTCAAGTACCAACAACTTTAGAATTTTTCTAAGCATAAATAATTTGAAAAATATTCAAAGTTGAAACATAGTGAAACTTTTACAAAACTAAACTTCTGCTAGGCGTAATAAAGCTGCTTTTTCCGATATAAATATATTTCTATGTTTAAACATTTTCAAAATAAGTTTAAGCACAAGCGGTTTGAAAATTTTTCAAAGCCAAAGGAATTTGAAAATTATTCAAAGTTAAAACATTTTCCCTAATTTTTCTAAGTAATAAACATATCCGATTTTTTCTAATTACAAAACATTTGAAAATTTTTCCAAAAACAAACTTCTGCTATACGTTATATACCCGATTTTCTCACATTCAAAAAATTTTCTATACTCAAACAACATCGGAAATTTTCTAAATTCAACAGATTAAGAATTGTTCAAAGTACAAAGAATTCGAAAATTTTTCAAAGTCGAAACATGTAAGAAAAAAAAAATTCTAACTTTAAAATTCTGCAACTCCTTATACACCTTTTCTTTTTCCCAACTTCAGATATTTTCAAATTCACATATCTTGAGAATATTTCTAAGTACAAAAAGAAAATTAAAATTAGTCAAAGTATAAACAACTTCAAATACCAAAAACATCAGAATTATAAAAAAAGTTAGAAACTTTTTCTAACTTCCAATTTCTGAGACTCCTTATTTATCCGTTTTTTAAGAACTTCAGAATATTCCTGATTATAAACGTCTTCAGAGTTTTTCTAAATTCTACAGTTTCAGAATTTATCAAAGCACGGAAAATTTGAAAACTTTTAAAAGTCGAAACAGTTCTAAAATTTTTCCTCATCCAAACACATGCTACACCTTATAAATCCATTTTTTTTCCAACTTAAAAAAAAAAACTCGCTATTTAAACAACTTACGAAAATTTTTAAGTACAGAAATTTGAAACCTTTTCTAGACTTCACTCAACTTTAGAATTCTTCCAAAGTAAAAACAATTTGAAAAATTTTCACAGTCTAAGCAAGTTTAAAATTTTTCTGACTTTTAACTTTTGCGACTCTCTATATATCCGTTTTTTTTCTACTAAAAAAAGTTTTCTATGTTCAAACAATTTCAGAATATTTCTATAACCAACAGATTAAGAATTTTTCAAAGTATAAATAATTTGAAAAGTTTTCGAAGTCCAAACAATTTGAAAAATACTTCTGCGACTTCTTATATACCCGTTTTTCCCAACTAAAATAATTTTCTATATTCAAAGAATTTAGAAACAATTCTAAGTACAAAACAAGAAGAATTCAGAATTTTCAATCAAAATTTTTCAAAGTACGAAAAATGTGAAAATTTTTCAGAAAACAAGACAATTTGAAAATTTTTCAAAGAACAAGCAACTTGAGAAATTTTAAAAGTTCCAACAACATCAGAATTTTTCAAAGTACAAACAGTTTGTACAAACAGTACAACAGTATTACTTACAACAACTGCAATTCTTAATATACTCGTTTTTTAAAAACTTCAGAAATTTTAAAAGTACCAACAACTTCAGAATTTTCCTAATTCTGATCATTTTCATAATTTTTTAAAAACCAACAAATTAAAAATTTTCCAAATTGCAAAAAATTTGAACATTTTTCAACGTTGAAAACAGTTTTAAAAATTTTTCCACGACCAAACATCTGCTACTTGATATATACCCATTTTTTTCCTACTATAAGCAATTTTATGTACATACAACTCCAGAGTATTTCTAACACAAACAGATTCAAAAATTTTTCAAAGTATAAATAATTTAAAAATTTTCAAAATCAAAACAATTTTAAAAAAAAAAATATTCTGTTACTTCTTGTATACTTGTTTTTTCCGACTAAAATAATTTTCGATGTTCAAACAACTTCGGAATTTTTTCTAAGTGCAAATTATTTGAAAATTTTTTAAAGTCGAAACAAATCTAAAATTTTTCTAACACCAAACTTCTATAACTCCTTAAATAATGTTATTTTTTCCCAACTACGAAAATTTTCTAATTTGCATAGCTGTAAAATATTTGTAAGTAGAAAAATTTGGAAAATTTTTCAAAGTCAGAACTATTTGAAAGCTACTCAAAGTACAAATAAATTAAGACATTTTCTAAGTACCAATAACATCAGAAATGTTTAAAGTGCAAACAGTTTTAAAATTTTTCTCGCTTCGAACTTCTGCGAATCTTTACATACCCGTTTTTTAATACTTCAGAATTTTTCACAGTAGCAAAAAATTCAGAATTTTCCTAATTCTATGTATTTTCAGAATTTTTTTGAAAACAAACTGATTCGGAATTCTTTCAAAGTACAAATAATTTGAAAATTTTTCAAAACTGTAAAAGTTTTGAAATTTTTCAAACTTCTGCGATTCTTTATATACCCGTTTTTAAGAACTTCGGAATTTTTCAAAATACCAATACCTTCAGAATATTCCTAATTCTAAGCATTATCAGAATTTTTGGAAAACAAACCTATTCTGAATTTTTCAAACTACAAATTATTTGAAAATTTTACAAATCCGAAACAGTTTCGAATTTTTACAGCAACTAAACTTCTGTGACTTTATATAATCCCGTTTTTTTTCTATTAAAATACTTTTCTATGTTCAAGCAACTTCAGAATTTTTCAAATTATAAATAATTGTAAAATTTTTCAAAGTCGAAGCAAGTTGAAAATTACTCAAAATATAAACTTCTGCTTCTCTGCTGCATCTCTGCAGAATTTTTCTAACTTCAAATTAACAACAAATCTGAAGAGTTTTGGAACACAGGTAATTAAAAACGGGACATAGTTATCGAAAACTTTTAGTTTCAGAGTGACGATATGAGTTTATTTAACTTTCTTAGATTAATGTCAAAGAAGCTAGTATTTTGTCGTTATTCCCAAAAACTGTCTTTATCAAACGAGTTTCAGCGGAAAAATATAATGAATAATAATTACACTATATTACTGATAATGAGTAGAAAAATTAATTCATCAAGTTTTTTCGAACTCATAAACCATTTTATTCAACTGATTATGTACAGTTATCTCTTAGAATGATTATTACATATTTACTATATCGATAAATTAAATACAAATATTCTGAAACTATTTCATCAGTTTAGAACTATTAGACATATCATTTAAAATTGGTAAAAATGTAATCTCTAAAGAAGGGTTCATTTAGAAATTAAATCAATTATAATTCTTTAATGGAAAAATAATAAATCGCACATTAATTTAAGTAATGAAAGCATAAACCATTTTATTCAACTGAATATCTCTTAGAATGATTATTAAATATTTACTATATCTCGACTTATTAAATACAAATATTCCGACTAATAAACTATTTCATCAATTAAAAATTATTAGACATATAATTTAAAATTGGCACAAATATAATCTCTAAAGAAGGGCTCATGTAGAAATTAAATCAATGTTTTATAATGTTTTAATGAGAAAATAATGATTCGCACATTAATTTAAATAATTAAAACATAATAAAAATATACTAGCTTGCGAAAAATTTCTAAGTCCCGAAAATAAAAATAATTCTTTCCTTTTTTAAAAAGAGATAAAAATAAACCATCTGATAAAACCTTATCTAAAGTAGGGATCTCACAATCTCAGAAAAACCCCTGTCGTCATAGATTGTTGAGTTGTATTTCTACTGCTGCGGCAGTAGTCGAATCTGAAATGTTGAGTTGTACAACTCCTGCAGCGGCAGAACCCCCATTTTCCCCCTACTAACGTTATATATGTGTAATCTTTCCATAAGCAATAAATAATTCGCGCCGGCAGAAAAATCTGTTCGTTGGAACTTAAAATGTGTAGTCCGCCGCATGTGAAATACAATTCGCCTATATTAGATTCCGTATGTCTGCTCCTCGAGAAAGACAAATCTCCTTTGGCGCCACTCTGCGGCTATTCTATGAAGAACTTCTGTTTTCAACATTTCACCAATTGAAGCTGTTTGAAGCTAATTTTATCAATTTATGTTTTGTAGAACAAAAATAGAGAAAGTAAAAAGGTCATCAGTACTTTATTAAAAAAGAAAAAATCAAAACTAGCTTTAAACAAAGTAGACAAGAAAATAGACGAATATTGTTTATATTCGCCACGAATCCGCAAGTTAAAATTATATCCGCGGGCTGTATAAATCCTTTGGCGGGCCACTGTAGTTGCCCCGCTGGCCATAGTTTGCCCATCACTGATCTAAAGTGTACAAAATATGATGATTTCAATTTAATTATTTATGAAGCTGCAGCTTGGAAAAAGGGCTTCCATACATTTTTTATCAAACACTGGTTGCCCAAAAAAAGGCAATTAATATCTGCAACTTTGATTAAAAAAAATTGGTAATTAATATCTGCAACTAGCAACTAGTGTTCAAGAACGAAAATTTGACTGCAAAGATTTGTTCATTGCATCCTACTATATAAAGAACGCATGATATTGGTTGAGGCATTTGGAAAAGTGCGTTAGAGATAGAATAAATGTTACAATCTAAAGTCATTTGTGGGAGTGGAGATTCAATGCAGTGACAATAATATTGGGTCTATCATTTAGGGCAAACAGACTAATAAACATGACTTTCGGATGGAGACTTGCTTTGACTAAGGCAAAATACTTTTAATGAGAGAAAAATTAAGACAAATTTGTGCTGTGCTTATGAAATGAAATATATTTATTTGATTGGGCATATTCTTGTTAGAGTTTATATCTTCGAGTATTTCTTAAAAAAACTGATGAAACAATGGTTTCTTAAATTCCTACTATTAGTTCACAATCTCCCTATATCTTGCTCAAATTTTCAATCGTTAATAAAAAACTTCTTTTTCTTCCAGTCAAATTCAAATACATTTTTTAAAACTTCTAGTGGATGACACTTGATGTTAATACAGTTTTTTTTCAAATATTAATTCATTAATTAAATAGGGATAGAAAAACGAAATGGAACTTTCTCATGGGTTAAGCGATAGTCAATAAATTTTACTATAAGCAATTCATTTTTCATATATTTTAAAGATAAATTCATTGATAATTTTTAATTTAAAGCTCTATTTGAACAAAAAAAAAAGTTTATTGCACACATTTTAATATTTAATTATTTTATATTCGCTGTGTCAGATAAATTCAATAAGGAGCATTACGTGGTAGCACGTGTGATCCACTAAGTCACGAAATTTATACTTTTAAAGTTATCTGATACCACGCGCCTTTTTTTTTTTTTTTTCAAAAATTTCATACTAATAGTTCTCACTCTCCCTATATGTATTTATATATCTTGTTTAAATTTTCAATCGCTAATAAAATACTTTATATTCATCCACTCAAGTACAAATACATTTTTTAAAACTTGTAGTGGATGACACTTGATGTTAATACAGTTTTATCACATATTAATTCATTAATTAAATTTAATTAATTAGTTTTAGTTTTAAATAGGAGAAAAAAATGTAATTATTTAATAAAAAAAAACTAAAATAATTTTTTTGTTGACCTAAGTAGGAATTGACTTTAATTTTTTATATTTTTTATATTACTTGATTTAAATAAATAAGCGGTATACGCTCTTCTTGAATCTAGGGATTAATTTTACTATTCGTTTTGTGGTTAATTTTGCATCTTAAGACCTTTGTAGTACTTGACTAAAAATCTGGAAAATTTGATTTGAGAGAGCTAAAGTATCCTGGTTCTCAAAATATCCAGACTCTCACAAATCAAACATACGTGGTATCCTCTCAATCACCTTAAAGTGCCATGATTTGGCTTGGATTCTAGATGTTCCTGTGAATAATATTTTTGTTTTATTGATCACTTAAATATTAGCCTGATTTTTTTTGTGTATATTTTTTTACTTTATTTTTGAAAATTATTTCCAAAACTGCTATGTGTCATCGTCATCTCCACGACAGAAAATTTTTGTCACACGCGCGTTTTGTTCGTAAAACTATTGGATTACGAAAAACTATTATAACGCTAAAACAATTGGATTAAAAACTTAAAATTCAGCACATTTTTAGAGAAAATTGGAGTAACATTTCAGTATGAAAATATTATTGATTTGAACATTAATTTTTGATCAAAGTATAAAATTTGGTATTGTTCGACTTAGTTTAGTTTAACAGAAATTAATAACAGTAGAAGTGTGAATTTTTTGTATTTCCTCACTTTTATGCCTGAACATTTTATGACGTCTCCCTATTAAACTATTACTAGTCCTCTATTAAACTAGTTTTAGAATTATTAAAATCTTTCATTTTTTAAGGGATCTTTGATATCCGGGAAAAGTTAATCGTGATGGATAAATAATAGCTTGTAGCCACTTACTGTTTTATCTAAATGTAGGAATGACGCTCTCTTTTAATTTGTCTATTGCTTTCGGAGTTATTCACTTTAAAAAAGAAATCTTATAACTGACAATAGTCTCCAAAACTGTAAAATTGATGTAAAACATTTTTGGAAAACCTAGGCGATGTTTTTTTTTTTTTTTTTTTTTTTTTTTTTTTTTTTTTTAAATATTTATCTTAATTAATAAATTCTTTTTTCATACAGTTTTAGATCCTGGTGTATTGAAATATAGGAATGATGATTTTGCACACAATACAACTTACAAAGAAGCTCATTTCGTTGATGTTTTACATGCCAATGCGGGTACTTGTTTCGGTGAGCAAATATTGTTGTAATTATCTCAAATATAGAAAAAAATAAACGCATTTGCATATTACAGGGTGCGTTCTGAAAGCAATGCACATTTTCTGGGAAAAATAGATTTATTGATCCTATGGGTACAAATGGTTAAAATTCTTCAAAATAGTTCCCTTGTGCATCAGTACACTTGCGGAGACGATTCTGCCACGCCTGGAAGGCACCCTGGAACTCCTCGACAGGAATGCCTCTCAGGAACCTTCTAACATGAGCTTGGATGTTCTCCACCGACTCCCACTGCTTTCCCTTCAGCTCTCTTTTCAGTCGGGAAACAAGAAAAAAAAAAAAAAATCACACGGCGCCAAGTCAGGGCTATAGGGGGGCTGGGGCACCAAGTGGGTCTTCACGCACACGCTGGACGTTTTCATCGGTTCGGGCTGTCGTTGGGCGTCCAGAACAAGGCTCGTTGGTGACATTCTCTCGATCCTCCTTGAAGGCCTTGTGCCACCTTCCACACTGAGATCTCGAAATGCATTCCTCCTTAAAGGCGTCTTGAAGCATGTGATGAGTTTCCGGTGCATTCTTCCCTAGCTGCACACAAAACTTTATCGCTAACCGCTGTTCCAGCGAAAATTGCATCACGCGTGAGTAACTCGATCGAAAAAAACACTCTGCGCGAAGACACGTCCCACCGTACTGCTCGGAGCGACCTCAGACCAGGCGCGTTTGGAAGGACAAATCCCCCACTACATTTTTCGACCAATCTGAGTGCGCTGCGATCGATAGTTGCGTCACAATAAAATCATGTGCATTACTTTCAGAACGCACCCTGTATTACAAAAGTAATTACATCATTTAAAAAAAAGCATGAAATGAAATTTTAAAGTAATACTTTAAACCAGTTACACTGATTTCTAGCGCTAGAAGTTAGTGTTGCAACCCCCCCCCCCCCCACAGTTTTAGAAAGGTGGAGTTCTGAAAAATAAATCCGGAATTTCGGGAAATATTGGGAGTTTTTTAGGGAAACCACACTGGCTTATTTCCAATAAAATTTGAGAGATTTAGTTATGCGAAATAGCAACACTGTAATATCAAGAAAAAGAAAGAAAGGGAGAAGCATTTGCATTTTAGCAGTTTCTACAACTTAATAGCATAGTGTTTAAAATATAATATTTTTTCTAAACACTACACTAATAAAATATTGAAATAATTTATTTGGAGGTAATTTTATAATTAGTATTTTTATCTAAGTTGATTGAAAAAATTATTGAATATAATTATTTTTAAATTGGAACCTTTTTCAAAAAATATCAGCTGTAAATATATTCTCTAATAATTTAAAAAGAAAATTTCATATTTTTATACGTTTCTGATGAAAAACGTTTTTAAATAAATAGCATAAAACAGAATATTATTTTTTAAAATGTAATAACAATTATTAAGCGAAAAGTTCAACTAGTTTATCAATTTGTTAATCGTAATACATCTTGCGAGAGTCCAGTTTATTGCCGGAAATAAAACGTATTTTTCCCATCCATTGTAATTCTAGTTAAAATATGAAGCAATAAAGAAAACAATGGAAATAAAATAAAAATATGATCACCGAAGCCGACGTTTTCAGGGGGTACCGGCCTCGGAAGCCATAAAACAAAACCTTTTCTATTGAGAGAGAGGACAAATGCCAAAATTAGCTCTCTCAGTACCCCAAAGGTTTTGTAGAAGTTCAGGAGGAAATACATGAAATACATAAAGTCAAATCAGAAAAGAAATATCAAACAAAATCTTGAGAAAAAAAAATGATACTAAACCGGTCAAACAGCGATTTCACAAACAAACTAAATGCAAAGGAAGCACTAAAACAAAAGAAACAACGCCCTCTAATAAAATGCGCAGAATGAAGAAAAAAAGAATAGTAAAAGAAAAGATTATGTAACAAATTAATATAATGCTTAACTGGGGCTGTTCAGTTAAGACTTGAATTTCGCCCTGTTAAAAGAAATAATAAACTAGTATTCTTCAATCATTTTCTTAATCAAAAAATTAACAATACAATAATTAAAAGGAAAATCATTTTTACTCAAATTATTCAAAAAATTATTCACAGCCTCCTGAAAACTTTCAACGTTATTGCAAATGTTTTTAATCCTAACAAATTGTGAAAAAACTAAATTTTTGAAAATTTTATTGCACAGATTAGTATTAAAGTTGCAGAAAAAAATAACTTTAAATTTAAAAGCTTTTCGTTTATCAAAAACACCAATTTTAGTTATTTTATCAACAATATCAATTTTAAAATCTAAATATTCAACATTTAAGCAATTCTCATTAGTTTTCGTCATAACCAAATCTTTAGGATAAATACTATAAATAAAATTATAATTATCACAATTGAACAAAATCAAATCATCAATATATCTAAAAGCTTTAAATTCATTATACTCAAGAAATTTAGCTTCAAAAAAATGTAAAAAAAAAAAAAATATTAGCAAAAGCACCAGAAAAGGAATTACCTTGTGGAATTCCAATGATTTCTTTCTAAAAATCTAAACCATTAAAAAGTACATTCTCAAAAAGATTGAACCTACGTAAATCCAACCAATAAGATTTATCTATTTTCTCATCAAATAAATACTTACCGAAAATGCCGCTGCAAATTTCAATAATCTGTGCATGTGGAATACTTGTGTACAAATTTTCAAAATCAAAAGTATTAATGCTAGAAATATCATTATTATTAATATAATCCAAAACTTCAACATTACCATCTATAACAATAGTTTTCTCTTTTTTAATTCTAAGTAAAATGATTTTCAGAAAATTAAAAAACTTTTTTTCAGAATTGTAATAATTAGTACCACAAGCAATAAACCGAAATTTAACTGGACTTTTATGAAATTTAACAATAGGAAATAAATATGGAAATGTAATCTTATTTAACCTAAATTTTAATTTTTTAAATGCAATAATTCTTTTTTCGATAACTTTCTTATCTTCTTTTAATTTTAAATAAGTATTATTTGCGTTGTTTTCTCCAATAAACAATTTTTTAAAAAATATTCGCACATAATACAAAAATTACTTGATGCTTTTTCAACAGCAGTAACAATAAATTTATCTTTAAGAATTTTAATATTTCTAGACAAATCATAATTATAGTACCACTAGGATAACAACTAAAACTGGCATTAAATAAATTAAATTTAATTTTTTCAATTATTTTAGCTTCCCACTCTGAAAAACCCTCAACGGACCAATAATATTTTCTGGAAAGTTTTGCTATAAAAAAATCAAGATCCTTTTTAATGGATAAAATAAAATCTTCATTTTTCATTTTAAATCTTGTCCTAAATTTTGAGCTTTTACTTAAATTATTAATTAAATCTTGATCACCAACAATCTCCAAATTTCCCGTAATAATATGTCCATAATCATTATCAATATATTAAGAAAAATCCATTTCATTACAATAACAATCAAATTAAGAAATACAATTTAAATTTCGACTTAAAAAATTATAAGTGTAGAAGAATTCTAAGTGTAGAAGAATTTTTTAAGTGTAGAAGAATATTTATAAGCAGCTGAAACCTTAATTTGCTTTTTATCCTAAAGATTTGGTTTTGAAAAAAACAATGAGAATTGAAATTGGTGTTATTGATAAACGTAAAGCTTTTAAATTTAAAGTTGTTTTTTTCTGCAACTTTAATATTAATTTGTGTAATAAAATTTTCAAAAATTTAGTTTTTTCCCAATTGGTTGGGATTAAAAATGTTTGCAATAACGTTAAAAGTTTTCAGGAGGCTGTGAATAATTTTTTGAATAATTTGAGTAATGATGATTTTCCTTTTAATTATAGTAATATTAATTTTTTGATTAAGAAAAGGATTGAAAAATACTAGTTTATTATTTCTTTTAACAGGGCGAAATTAAAGTCTTAACTGAGCAGCCCCAGTTAAGCATTATATATTAATTTGATACGTAATCTTTTCTTTCACTATTTTTTTTCATTCTGCGCATTTTAATAGAGGGCGTTGTTTTCTTTTGGTTTAGTGCTTCCTTTGCATTTAGTTTGTTTGTAAAATCGCTGTTTGACCGGTTTAATATGAGTTTTAATTTTCTCAAGATTTTGTTTGATATTTCTTTTCTGGTTTGTCTTTATGTATTTCTTCCTGAACTTCTACAAAACCTTCGGGGTACTGAGAGAGCTAATTTTGACATTTGTCCTTTCTCTCAATAGAAAAGGTTTTGTTTTATGACTTCCGAGACCAGTACCCTCTGAAGACGTCGTCTTCGGAGGTCATATTTTTATTTTTAATTCCATTGTTTTCTTTATTGCTTCATTTATTCTTTCTTTTGAATATTCTGCTGTTTTTAAGCGCGTTTCTTTCAAAGATAGTTTTTTCAATTTAGAATTTAATATTTTGTATTCTTTTACTATCTAGTTAAAATATGGCATATTTGAATAAAATGACAGTTCAAATATGTATAAATAGTTCAGCAGTTTTAAAATATTGTTACAGGAATTATTAGAGAAATTTAGCTGTTCAATGAATAATTCACTTTCGTTTGTTTTGAATGATGAGCATGAGCAATTTAAAGTATCTAAGTCATTAACCTGCTCAGTAAGGTCAGAATGTTCTTGAAAATGCTAAATCTCTTAATTGTCAATCATTAGTTAGCAAAACAGTTAAAGTGATTTCCCAGAATTTTTTTTGTCTAGTTCCTAAAAAAATAATTAAATGTGCACAATATGCGCGATTATAAGGCCTGTGCTCTGTCCTTCCTAGGATTTTCCTTCCTGAAGGTGGGGTAGAGGGTCATAACAATAGATAAGATCCATCAATGTGTCAAAGGGGAAAATGTATTGTTATGAATAGATCTTTGAAGTGGGGACTCTTGAATTTTAACAAATGTCCATCGCCAAACATTTGGCGAATGAAACATCTCTTAAGCACCCCCTAAAGATTGTACCAGCACGTGTTGTGAATATAGTATTTTTAGCAATCAAGATGAAGGTAGTTTTTCATAATTCAAAATTTGGTGAAAAAAAAGTCCTGAAACATGAAAATTACCTCTATTATTTTCCTTTGAAATTGAAGAACAAGACAGCTTGGTCTTGTATCAGAAAAGAAAACGAGTGTAGAGCATAAAACAGCTATTTTTGTGTTAATTACTTGAAGGTTCATTACACTATCACTTCGTGTAACAACTCCTATACATCTATCTCAATCATTTTAGTATTGTTTCTTCCTAAAAATTGATAAAAAAAAAGATTTTGTTTTTAAAATTCTCGTTACTCTTTTCAGCACATTTTGCTAAGATTTAATTTTATTTGTTAAAAATTTATAAATATAACTTTCTATCATATAACTGTTAAAATTAGGAAATGTTTAAATATCTTTTGAACCGTTTATATTTTTAAACGTTTCTATACAAATATTAACTTTTAAAAGCATCAAATCTGTGTTTTATTAAAATGTTTCAGTTTTTGTACCTTTTGACATGAAATCAAGTGTTAGTACTCCCGTCCAAAATAAAAATTTCGAGAAAATAAAAAAAAATAAAAAAAAAATAAAAAAAAAAGAATGGATATAATTTTAAATTAAATAACAATAAAATTTATAGCTTTCAGAGGTTTTAGAAACCTATAAGTAATGAAAAATAACAAGTTTTTTAACACCCTATGTCAGAAAATCAAACAATAAGCTTGGAACTTGTACCAATTACTTAAGTTGTTGTTTTTAGTAACAGCATAACATTTCGTAAACCTAGCGTAAATATTACTGGAGATATGATGGTTTTTTTTATTAAAAAAAAGGTAATTTTTTGTTTTATGGTTTTTTGCTATAACTTTAAAAATATTCAATGGAATTAAACAAACTTTTTGTTGCAATTTAAAATTAATTACAAATGTATTGATTTAAATTTTAAAAACAAATTGCAAAAAACTGCGCAAGATATGAGTATTTCAAGTAGTTCTTTTATGCTGCGCATGCGCTAAAAGGGAAATAAAAAAAACTTGATCTGATTTTATAAATTCAAAAAGTTTCAATCAATTCAGGCCTCGTAGCCCATCAAAGAAAAAAAGATAACGTCCTTTTTTTCTTTTTCTTGAAACAGTATACATACACCATACTATTTTAAAAAATGGCAAACATTCAACTATATATATATATATATACATATAATATATATATATATATATATATATATATATATATATATATATATATAATTGTCTTTAAAAATAAAAAATATATAAAATTTTTCATTTTAAAACTATTTTATTCAGATCGTAAAGTCTTAAAACTTTCAAGCGCAATTGAAATAATGATGGAGTGCTGAACAATTCCTAATAGCTTAATATCAATATATATATTCATATATTTGAGCGTTGTATTAAAAGCATAAATAGCATAAGTTAGTTAATAATTTTTCATGAAGACATGCCATCGCAATTTTGATCCTCTGTAGAGGGGATGGCTCCCGTGCTTTGGTAGCCCGACGACTTGCGCGCGAAGTCGAGCACTTTACGGTAGAAGAGTTTGAGGAGAATCGATACCGCGCACCCTCGGTCCTTATGCAAGCTGATCAAAATTGTCTCCCACAAAATTATTGACCGCAGCCAGGGCTGTTTGACTTCGATTCTCTATTAACCGTGTGTTTACGATCAGTCCACTGCGAGAGTGTATATATATATATATATATATATATATATATATATATATATATATATTCATATTCATTCGCGTAACTGAAGATATAGAGGGCAATCTGCATTATGCGCGTTTTCGCCATTTCTTAAACTTCTTTTACGTTTAATAATTCCTACTAAGCCATTCTGTTTTTTTCTATTTATTTTTCTTTTCCTTTTTCTCGAAATTTCCATTTTGGACGCGAGTTCTAACACTTGACTTCATGTCAAAAGGTACAAAAACTGAAACATTTTAATAAAACACTGATTTGATGCTGTTAAAAGTTAATATTTGTATCGAAACTTTTAAAAACATAAGTGGCTCAAAAGAAATTTAAACATTTTCTAATTTTTAAAGTTATATGATGGAAAGTTATATTTATAAATTTTTAGTAAATAAAATTAAATCTTAACAAAATGTGCTTAAAAGAGTAACGAGAATTTTAAAAACAAAATCTTTTTTTTAATCGATTTTCAGGAAGAAACAAAACTAAAATGATTGAGGTAGATGTATAGGAGTTGTCAAACGAAACGATAGTGTAATGAACCTTCAAGTAATTAACAAAAAAATTACCGTTTTATTTGTATTTCTTTAAAAACTATAGTTATGTTGATTTCGTAAAAATGTAAGACGAATTGCATGTTGTTTAACTAAGATAAAACATAGTTAATAAGATTAATATTTTAAAAATATTAGTTCAATCAAATTTTTGGTACAATAATTTACTAGACTTTTAATATTACTTAATTTTTTAAACTTCTCGATTTTATACAATATGAAAAATAGTATACAGTATAGGTACTTTCGATGCCTCAAATTTGAAGAGATGTAAAAAAAAAAAAAAAAAAAAAAAAAAAAAAAAAAAATCGTGATAACAAGTTCAGAACTAAATATGTTCTAAAAAGTAGAAAAATATATTCTAAAATATTACTCTAAAAAGTAGAGGCATTAAACATAATAACTACTATTAAATATGCATATAATGAGAGTTGACTATAAATCTAAATACAACAATGATAAATTTATTTTTAAAAGTGGGACAAAAATAATTATGCATTAAATAGAAAAGAATTGGTTTACAATAAACTTACTTTGTGCTTTTTCTATTTTCCCAATTTCTATTTCAAAAAAAAAAAAAAAAAAAAAAAAAAAATCGACTTAGCAAGGTTTTGAGAAGACACTCTTCTAACATAGGAATTTAAACTAACATTAGGTGGATATCTAATGCTAACTATTAAACAAGTTAGAAGATTCTCAAACTTCAAGCAATTCAATGAACCTTTAAAATTGGAAGATTTTAAAAACATGACATTAGATCAATATATTATCTCAGAAACTGAAGTTGTAATTTCTAGAAATTCTATTTCATATTGCTATTACTTCAAAAATTCAACTATTTTCTATTCTTTTTTTTATGTCTTTTTTTTATGGGTATTTTTATAATAATGCAGCATTTTTAAAATCATTTCTGATACATTAACTTTTTTAAGGTTTTATGGATAAATTTTTTTTCCAGAAAATATTATTTTTATCATTAAAGTTTTGTTTTAAAGATTAAGACAATGTTTTTTCTGTTTCTCGTTTTAACAACTTCAGTTCTTTTAATAGCTGTTAGTCCATTTTTTACTTATCTAAATATTTCTAAATATTTCCAATTTTTTCAATATGATATGAAAATAATCAGGCAAAATAAAATTTGACAGTAAAATATTGTGCTTTAAAAACATTATCAGTGTACAGAATTACATAGAAAAATATATATAATTGTAATTAATTAGTAAACCTGATTGTTGTAGAATATTTCATTATAAAACAATATTGATAGAATTTTAATTTCCAGGAAAGATAAATTACCGCGTTAAAAAAGAGAGATTGTTTACTTTTTATATTAAGAATACATTTGAACAAGATTAATAATTAATCATATTAGAAATGTATGAAGAAAATTTTTAATTGTAAAAATAATTTTTACATTATTGTTCTAAATTCAAAAAAAAAAAAAAAAAAAAAAAAAAAAACACACACACATTAAGAAATATTTTTTATGTACAGATATTTGGACTGGTACTTGTTTTTATTCGGCATCGCCATTTTTTTCGCATGTTCTTAGCTGCAACATTTTTGTAACTACAAACCATTGAAGGCGGCTATTTTAAGCGTCATTCATAAGAAGGCGGCAAAACAGTTTCATCCATCTAGATTTGGCTTTATTTCGCTATTCTGGCGCAAACGCTTAAAATTTTTATGCGGCTGTCGATCTTGAGCTAATAGGAGGGGAGTTAATCTAAGGCAGGTGTGTGTGAGATAATTATGGGGTTAAACTCAGGTAGGAACTTCCAAGGGTGGATAGAGCTGTAGCCGATTATAATGATTAAGGCTTTATTCTGCATGTGATCAAACAAATTTTAATTTATAATTGTACAGCGTATGTATTTCTTAAAAGTCATTTCTCCATTTTTTTTTCATAATTATCTGATTTAAAATTATGTATAGGGAAAACAATGATTATTTGAATTTGGTTTTAGTCTATTGATTGTCAATCACTAGTTAACAGGACAATTAAAGTGGTTTGTCAGAAAAAAATTTCGTCCAGTTCATAAAAAGATTAAGGAATGGATAAGATATGCACTAATATTATGATTAAGGTTTTATTCTGTCTTTTACAAACCAAATTTGCCGACCGGCCTGTGTAAGGGGCAGGGAACTGTCCTTGCATCAGAAAGGTTCTGGGTTCGAATCCCGGGAAAGGCATGGATGTTTCTTTCTCTCTCTGTGTGTTCTATGTCCCTTCTCCTTCGTGTGTGTGAATGTAACCCGCCCTATAAACGGGTTTGTGGTTTTGTGAACGGTGTGGCAGAAGTCGAATTCTTGGCCATAGATGGCGCCACTGAAAAACAAGAACAATCGCACCCCCATTGCCTAAACAGGCATACGACAACAATAACAAAACAAATTTAAATTTCTTGTTGTTCCCCTAAAAAAGTTTCATCCAGTTTTTGAAAAGGATAATTCAGAAATGAGTACAATATGCGTAATTATAATGATTAAGACTTTTTACTGGATTATTTACTTAATATTGTACAGCGTAGATATCTTTAAAAAGTCATTTCTTTATTTTAGGTTTATAATTATCGAATATAAATTTATAAATGAAGAAAACGATGATTATCGTAATTCAGTATTTGTCGCTTTAGACTTTTCTTCTCTAAGGGAAGAAAAAAAAAAAAAAGTCAAGTATTTTTCTCCTTTTTCTTTTTGCTGAATGATTTAAATTGTGTTGTGAAATGGCACAATAATTAGGCTTAAGAACATGAAGTTAGTGCCTAGAAATGACTTGCCAAATATTTTTAGCTACCTCCGAAATTTTAAAATTTTTATTATGCCATTTTATTATTGATACTCTAAGCAAGCAAACGCTTGAAATTGCGAATGATTGTTGCCTTATATATTATGCTGCTTCAACACACACATATAAAACCCTTAAGGAATGTTTGAAGGAACAGTTTTCAGATTCTCTAAATAACAATGGTTATTAGACCTGAAAATAACCACTAGCCACATGGAGGGTCCAAAAAAAAGAATAAATAAATAAAAGATGGTGACTTAAATTAAAAAAACAGCCAGTCACTTTTTACCATCGTTTCTTTTCGGAAAATCTTTTAATCAAAAAAGTACATCAATGCGCAAGATTCTGGAAAACAGAATTTTCTTTAAAATGTCTGTTGTCTCTTTAAAATTTTGATTTTTCAGAATCCAATTCATATAGAAGGAAGATTCATGTAGATGGAGAGTTCTTTAACAATTCACATATTTCAAAGTTGTAATGTATACATTAATGTATACATTATGTATACATTAAATTATTGTAATGTATACATTAAATGTAATACTACACCAAATATTTTTACTTAAAGTTTTTTAAAAGTCAGTTTGTTTAACCAAATGGTGTTACATATTTAACCAAATTTTGTTGCACATTTATATTTTTTTTAAGTTCTGGATTATTTCTAATAGGAATTTTTTGTAAAATTATAATTTAATCCAAGTCAAAAAAAGTTTGCAAAAAGAGGCTATTAATTAAAAAGCACTTAACAATATTGGTTACCGACTCATTAGGTTTGAGAAAAAAGCAGATACTAAGTTATTAGAGTCTTCCGTCCACTGGCTACTATTTGAAAATTTAAATTTTCAGGTCTAATCGCCACTTTTTCTTAATTAGGAATGGCATAACATGTGGCCCCCATATACACAAGATTTGAATCTACGGAAGTTTTTTAATCTCTATCAGGGAGAAAGTGTACCGAATCTCATTAGAAATTGGCATTCTTAAGAAATTCTTTTTGCATGAAGATAATTAACAAAATATCAGTATTTGTGTTGTTTTTCATACAGAAAACTTTGTGACGCGTTCTTATAATTTGAGTTGATTTCAAAGCTAGAAAGTTTGGAAATGTGTAAACTTACTAAGTAATAAGTAGTAATGTTTTCTTATTTGCAAGATATTTAGGTGCTCTCTTCAAATCTGTTTGTAACAGATTTAAGCAACATGTTTTCACGTTTGGTAACTAACTATCTTACAAGTAGCATGTTTTTATATTTTGTATTTGAAAATTTTGTTTCTCAATTTCAAGAAGCATTTGAACTATATACATGTGTGTGTCTAGGTTATTTATTGTAAACAAGTTGGTAAGTCATAGAGAAAAGCAGTTTTTGTTAAATTAGAATTGTGAATAATTTAAAATTTTAGACAAAATCGATATCGTTGGCTGTTTTATATTTCAATAACTGCGATCTTATAGGATCTATTATTGGAGCATTAGCTCCTCTTGGCCATGCTGACTTCTTTCCAAATGGAGGAACTTTGCAACTTTCTTGTTACTTTCATGCTATAGAAGCAATACTGAAAGGAGACTTACTAGTGGGGGGTAAGTTTTTTGAATATCAAAATGGTAATGTAATAATTACAATATGAAATTATGAATACAGTCATAGAGATGCAATAATTAGAATATACTAATTGTATTAGAAGTACAGCTTCAAGAAAAGTACAGTAGAACATGCTAACTTTACTATGTTACTTTTCTATTCTTTTATATATTTTTAAAAACTTTCTTGCTTATATGTCATAGGTTATATAAAATTTTTACAAATTTACTGAAAGAAGACATAATTATGAATAAATGAGTAATTGTAATTTATGCACTACTAATTAATGATAAGAAATTAATCATATTATAATGAGAGTACGATATTGAGAATACATTAACAATCATACGATAATGGATCCTATCATATAAAACATAAATGTGTATGTATATAATGTAGAAAAACCAATTTTTTTTGCGTTAACGAAAAAGAAATTAAAATCGAAATATCCGGCAAATGAATAGCCATAAACATGAAAAACAAAACATCGAATAAAAAAAGGCATAAACTAAATAACATTATCTGCTAAAGTTAACAACATAAATTACTAATTTAAGTGGACTATTAAAATTATTTTCTTTAATCCTTGCCAATAACCGAAAGAACAACAAACAAATTTTAAGCTATCTTTCTAGAACGAGGTTTTTTAATTCATTATTTAATTTAATTTTATTTGTGTTACATTTTTAAACATACAAATTTACAATTTAGTATATTAGTATTCAGAATAGTTCCACAAAGAAGACTTTGCCTTTTTGTCTTTTCTCTCTATATAAAGGCAAAATACAGGGATGTATGTTCGCTAATAACTTGAGAATAGCGGGGGGGCACCGATTTCTCCCCGCTGTTGCAAATGTTTATGGGGTGGTTTGTAAACAATCACCCTTTTCCTCTGTTATGTGGTTGAAACACAGTTACAAAAATACCAAATTTCATTGATGAAAAAAATAAATTAATGAAAATTTAAACATAGATTGAAACGTGCGCTGTCTTGGAAACAGCATTTTACCAAATATTTAAATAAATAAAAATAAAAAAACACTAGAGGAAATAAACTCATGGTTTAAGTGTGGAAGTAAGACGTGCTGGGAGCAAATAATGCAGGCAAGCATAAGTTATTGAAAATTGATGAAATATTGTATTTTAACGTCAGTGGTTAAACACAAACGGCATTTCAATTTCTATAGTCTCTTAACTTTATAATAAAAAAAATAGCTATTTTAAACCTAAACTAATCTGGTAAAATAAATTAAGAGAATTTGCTTATTTTATCGAATTTCATGAAAAGAACTGAACTGAATGTAAAACCATTGCTTCTAAACAAAAATACAAATCTTGTACATCAAATAAGTAAGTGTACACGTGCGTGTGGGTGGAGCTGGTAGAGAAAAAGGCTTTATAAGTGCGCGTAAGTTAAGGCGTATTTCCTTCTCTAGCACACCTCGGCGAATTTCTTGGTGTCGTTTTGCAGCAATAGGTTAAATTCAAATTGTAACAGTAAAAACGAGTAACCACCAACGTTTAAATGATGGAATGAGATGGTGAATTGTGGGGAGGCTAGAAGCAAGTCAATCTCAGGTCCAGATTTTTAGAGAGTTCAATTTAAGGCCAGCGTCGTGTGTAGTTTATGGAAACAGTTCCAGGACACCGAATCCATCGAGAGTGTGTGGTTAGAAGCTATCGACAATGTCAACCTTCATCAATGAAAAAATACCCCACCATAGAATATAGTTAACATTACTTATATGCTAGTGAATTGGAATTGTTATTTTGTAGTGGTAGACACACTGCAGTACTTCTCCATCCAGAATTTTATCTGTGATAGAATTCGATGAACGGATACAATTAGTTTATTAATTGCTGATTTGTGGGAAGCCGGGAGATCTGTATTAAGATCACGGTGCTGGTCGCTCCTGTGTTGTTATTAGCAGTTGAGTGTATACAGACCGACGTTGAGTGTGATCGATACTGAGTAGCAACAGCGCGAGGTGGTGGATAATGTCACAGTCATAAGTAGAAAGTCAACTATTCATTGTGGACCATTTATCGAAGTAGGCGTGTTCAGATAGTGGGCGTTACTGCCAAGATATACGTGTTCATATCGAATTGGGAGTTTCTGTCAAGATAGACATGTTAGCATCACGTTCGAAGGTCACGAATGTAGGGATAGTAACTATCGACAATGTCAACCTTTATCTATGAAAAGGTACCCAATATAATCGAGTTATCATGTCTTATATACTAGTGAATTGGAATTGTTATTTTGTAATGGTGGACACACTACAGAGAGAAAACCTGTGCAAGGTCGTTCAAGAGCCACGCCGACCAGAGAAGATCGCAATTTGTCCATTCTAGCGAGGTGAAACAGAGGGGCTACAGCTTCTCAGTTCTTTCGTGACTTGTATGCAACCACAGGAACCCGTGTATCAAGGGTGAATGTTTTCAAATGATTTCATGAGGGAGGGTTGCTTGCAAGAAGACCTGCTGTTTGCGTCCCGCTCACTTCTGCGAACAGGAGAGTCAGTTCAACATGGCGCAGAGAAATTGGAGTATGGATCAATGGGAGACCGTTCTCTTCACTGATGAGTCATGGGTTAGACTAAACACAGATTCTCGCCTTACGTTCATATGGAGAGAACCAGGAACCAACTACCTACCCTCCAATGTCAGCGAAATCGACCATATGGCGGAACAGGTTTAATGGTCAGAGCAGGCATCATGTTGGATGGCCTCAAACATCTCCATATCTTTGAAAGAGGCTCTGTGACTGGTGTGAGGTACACGGATGAGATCTTGGAGCCCTATTTTCGCTTTATCAGGGGTACAGTTGGCCCTGAGTTCATTTTAATGGACGATAACGAGAGGTCCCATGGAGCTCTTCTGGTCGACAAGTGTTTAGAGAGGGAGGATATTTGCCGGATGGATTGGCCAGCCAGATCACCAGACCTCAACCCCTATAGAACATATCTGGGATGCTCTGGGGAGGGCAATTGCTACTAGCTACGCCACTCTGAGAACCATCCAGGGAATGAAAACAGCGTTGCTGAACGAGTGGGACCAATTGCCACAGGAAATGATAAACTGCCTTATTTCAAGTATGAAATCACGCTTCAAGGCCTGTATATCTATAAGAGGGGACCATACTCCTTATTAAAAATTTGTTTTGCTAATTCTGCAACCTCTGTTTCATACCTTCCGACTACAACGAGTGTTAAGCACAATCAGGCGGGTGCATTACAATTGCTGAATGGTTATTCAGCCGGTACTGTTCGATCCGGCGATCAGGCAACTTGAAACTCTGCAAAGGACTGTTAGTATGTCTTTGAACCTTCGACGTTTCACAGTTTATGCAAGAACGTGTCCAGTGTGAAACATCTCGACTTATTGACGGCCGTATAAATCTCTGCTTGATCAATACTCTAGTGCCATTGATACCTGAAAGTGAAAGACCATGCAAACTGTCAAAAATAATCTTTTGATAATTGACAGGTCGAGGAAAACGTTCCGCTGAACTTCTATTTTCTATAACTGAAGTGTCGAAGAGGAATGTGCTAATAGGTTCTGTAGTTCCTGGTCATCCTATTGAGCTTTAGTAATATCTTCCAGATTTGTAGTAGCCAGGGAAATGTCGTTTATCCTAGACGGGGTATCAGCTACCACATTGTCATCTCCAGACACATGCTTAATGTCTGTGGTATCTTGAGAAATGTAGTCGAGTTGTCGTGACTGTCTTGTCGAGCAAGTATCGTGCTTTTTCTTATAAGCGCATACCAGTGGACGGTGATCTGTGAAGAGAGAAAAAGATTTTCCTTCAACTGAATCTCTGAAGTGTATGGCAGAGTAGATGGCTAATAATAGTATGTACTATACTTCTTTTCAGCTGGAGTTAACTTCTGTGAAAAGAAAACAATAGGTCGCGAACCATCTGGCGTGTGCACTTGTAAGACTGCGCCTAAGGAAACTTCTGAGGCATCGGCTGTTATGGAGATTGGATGAGCTGAAGGAAAATATGCCAATGAGGTCACGCTTACACTTTTCATACGCAGATATAGCTTCATCAGTCCAATTTACCAACCTATAATCATTTTTCTTAGCATTTTTAAGAAAATCACGAAGTATAGTTTGGGTTTCTGCAACATAAGGAATGAAACGGCGGTAGAAATTAAGAATTGCCAAGAATCTTCTCAACCCAGATATTGTTTTAAGTTTTGGCAGGTTTAAAATAGTATCAACATTGGCAGGGAGTGCTTTAACCCCTTCAGGTGTGATTAAGCATCCTAGAAAAAAAAACAGAGTCTTGACCTAAGACACATTTAGAAGTGTTTAAAGTTAAAATGCGTTCAACCAATCTTTGAAATACGAGTTTAAGGTGCATTTTGTGCTCTTTTTCATCCTTCGAGGCAATCAAAATGTCATCAAAATAGGGTTTACAGAAATCTAAACCAGATAATACTTGATTTATAAAGCACTGGAAAGTTTGGCCTGCATTTCGTAATCCAAAGTGCATAAATACATATTCGAATAAACCAAATGGAGTTGTTATTGCTGTCTTTGGTATATCCTCAGGGTTAACTGGAATTTGGTGATACGCTCTTCTTAAATCTAAACTAGAAAATATCTCCTTATCTTCCAGCAATTGAGTACAATCATAAATGTAGGATACGGGATATCTCGCTGGTTCAAAATTAAAACGACACATCTGCAAACATAATACATTGCAGAAGTGTCGTTTTAGTTTTGAACCAGCGATCTGTCCGGAATAGTAACTGCATTTAATCGGCGATGGTCACCACATGGTCTCCAGTCACCAATTCTCATTTAGGACCATATGTAGAGGACTAGACCAAGGACTTTTAGACCGGCGTATAATTCCCAGTGACATTAGGTAGGAAAATTCCTTTTTCGCTGCTTCCAAAAGTTCTGGTCGCAATCTTCTAGGTTTAGCAAACACAGAAGGGCTTGTAGTTTAAATGAAGTGAGAAATCAGAGCATTTTGTTTCTGTTTACCTAAACAGCAAGAATTTTTTCACGTTGGAAACTCCGCTAAAATTTTTTTATATTCTATCAAAGGTTCAGACAAGGTAGTTAAATTAAAAGTAAAATCTTGGTTTTGAGCTCGGAATCCGGATGACGAAAGTTTCGTATTTGCATCAATCAAACAGTTGTGTCGAGCATCGACCAGCAAATTGAAATTTGTTAAAAAGTCTACTCCAATTATAGGTTGCTTAACGGTCAGCAACAATAAATTTCCATTGGAATTGGCGTCTTAATTTCATATCTAAATCTAGCAACTTTGTTCCATACATAAGAATTTTTGTACCATTAACAGCATACAGGTTAAGTACAGGGTCAGCCCTACAACATAACTTATGTTTTGGAATAACGCTGACATCAGCTCCTCTAGAAATTTGATATTAGTCTTACGGTAGGCCACTAGTATTCTGTCAATCTGGCGATTCTTTCGGCCGTTAGGCAACCGCCATTTTAATTTTCCGAATTTTTAGTTGCGTCAATGGTTATAGCTCGAAATTTGCATGGACTCTTGGATTTTGTTGCTGAGGCTCCGAAATTGGTGCGGTAGAAACAAAATTCGTTAGCACGTTCAACATATTGGCGTCTGAAAGGAGAGCTTCCTTTGCGTGAAAACCCACGATTAAAAGATGGACTTCTAGACCTACGAAGATTTTTACCATTTTGTACAATTTCCACCAACTTAGCAACTCTGTTTAGACAACTCTGAAATTTTATGTTTCAAACTTAGATGTTTCGCTGTAGAGTCTAGCGCTGTAGTCGAACTGACTGAAGTTTGAGGGACAAACTCTAGAATTCTGTCAGCCATAGTTGTCAATTTATTTAACTGTTCACTAGAAGCAACCAACACTAGTTTTATATTAGCTGGTAATCTATCTAGCCAGAGTGACTTCAGTAAATCATCGCTGAAATGCTTTTCCACTAAATCTCACATTCGTTTCAACAATAAAAATGGACGCTGGTCGCCAAGTTCAACACCTTGTAATAAAGTTCGTAATTTAGAAGTTTCGCTCTCAGAATAGATTTCTATGAGTCGTGTTTTCTCAAAATGGAATATTGTTCACTTCCTAGTGGACTGATAATCAAGTCTTGGATGGAATCCAAAATACGGGATTCAACAGCGGCAACAACATGATTAAATTTTATGTCTTCTCTT
Organism: Parasteatoda lunata; assembly: GCA_949128135.1. Lineage (NCBI taxonomy): Eukaryota > Metazoa > Arthropoda > Arachnida > Araneae > Theridiidae > Parasteatoda > Parasteatoda lunata. Next base: position 16,691,542 of record OX421970.1, read on the forward strand.
GTAATGCCTGAAATTTCAAATCTGGCTTCGATTTGGGCAAACCATAACTTAGGATTATTCTTCCAAAAAGGTGGAGGTTTAACTGCATTCGTGATATTTCCAACAATGGTGCTGCTTCTGAACTATTACCTTCCGTCAATGGCATATTTTAAATATTTTAAAGTATTCTAGAAAATTTTGATGTTGCACAATTGCATAGGGGAAGAATTCAATCCACAATCTGGAATAGAGGCGCTAAATCTAAAAACCGGGTCACCCCTTATCTTTGGCGAGATATCGGTTGCGTGTATTATATTCTGCATTTTAGATAAGTCAATCGTCAAAGATAAAAAAAGGAGCAATACGAAATTTAAACGTAACTTTAATAACATTTTAACAACCAAATTAAAAACTTCTAGGATTATATTCAAAAACGTAGAACCAAAGAATAGACGTAAAGCAAATCACTATAGAGAGAAAAGAACAAAGTTTTTCGATGGTATAATACCTTTCATTCCTTGAAAATTCAGTGCAGTTCATTATACTTCAGGAAGAAGATTACAAAAATACATGGATGGTACTTTGAAGTTTACAGGTTCTCCAGAGCATGAACTTCGGTACTTGAACCTAATACTCTGATTACACCACAACATTTTCGGTAATGGATATTTCTATGCAATTAATAATTCTTATGACGTGAGCTACTTCCTCGTCATAACATTTTAATATGTATGATGCATACTGTATGATGCATCTCGTAAATATTCACTTATTTTATGAATTTTTTAAAATTTTTTAGATGGATAATCGTTTTAAAAATTTCTTTTTTAGCAATTTCACTTGCGGTTCCACAATTATGCTTTCATTTGCAAGCTATTGAATACTTTAAAGTATCTATCAATCATCCCGGGGGATTGCATATAGGAGTGGAGTGTGACAGCTACGAAGATTTTTTATCTGGAAAATGCAGACGTTGCTGTAAGGAAAATAGAATGAATTGTGCTGTAGCAGGAATGGATGCTGAACGCTATTTTCCCTACTTAGGTAAACCAAGGAAAGTGAGGAAGTACTATTATAATTTAGGACTCGTATGTCCCTACAATGGTGAGTATGTATTTCTCATTCATACCTGACCTTAAGAGCATGTAAAATATTCGCGTCTTAAGATCAATAAAAGAAAAACGTGCGTGTGAACAGAGAAATAAAAAATCCAAAGTAGTTTAAGTAACTTTGTTAAAAATGTAAAATGCTGGTAACTTTATCTCGAATTTTAGCAGAAAAAAGATTAATTGGTAAAGTGTTTGTTTTAAAATGAAAATTATTGTTTAGTTTAATTAGTCTGATCATTAAGTGAAGGTAAGATTTGATTCACTTACTCGAAACAAGAGGCAACGTTAAACCATAACCTAGAATCTTAATACAGAAAAAAAAAACTGTAAATTTAATAACGTGATAAGTTGACAATATGTCTTCATTCAAAATGAACTATAAACTGTGCTGTGTAATCAAGTTTACCAATCATTAATTTGTGTGATAATCCAGTTCAACTTTTCCTCTTTTTTAAATTGTAGCAAATTTGAATGTTATTCGGAACAAACCAAAACTTTCAGATGTGCATTTAATTAGTTGCTAATTTAGTAACTTAATTATTAGCTAGCCTTATCTAATTAGCATATTAAGGGAATGGAAAATAACATATCCTGATAAGATATATTTTACATAGAAATCCTATCAGAGTAACTTTATTATATCACGTGGGCTACGGGTCATGGAGGTTAACTCTACGCAAATTCATGTCCAACGGTATTTGGTCAATATTACGCATCGACCGCCTTGTTTTCTAAGATAAATTTGGTAACTATCGATCTGATGATGGGCACTTTTCAAGTTCTCACAGCAGATAAATTCCTCGCACTGACAGCTTAGCTCTTTAGGAATTGTGCCATAGCGACTTCTATTATAACATCATAAATATGAATATGCTTTTTCTTTAAATATACTCTCAGAAATTGATTATATAAAACACTGATACGTATATGTTGTTAAAAAACCGATAGCCTTTCGAACGCACTAGAACTTAAATAAAAACTAAACGAAATTTCAAAAATTAGCATTTAAGCAGAAACAGTACTTTTTCAGGAGTTGTTGTAGTTCATTTACGTCGCTCTAGAGCTGCAAAATGGGCTATTGGCGACGGTCTGGGAAACATCCCTGAGGATGATCCAAAGACATGCCATCACAATTTTGATCTTCTGCAGAGGGGATGGCACCCCCGCTTCGGTAGCCTGACAACCTGCACCATAGCCACCGAGAGTCACAGTAGATTTGTGACGACATCTTCGGAAGTGTTACTCAGATTTGTATTAAGAGAAAACTATAATAAATAGTTTAAATTTTTTAGCGATTTGACAGTAAAATATTTTTGTTTTAGCTCATTTAATAGCAATTAAGTATTTTTAAATAATGAATTTTTATCTTTTGATTAGAATAAATCATTTTTATTTATCAAGTTATAACTTAATAAATTGAACACGCAGTATTGTTTGACGCTTTTCATAAAGCAATATTATGTGTATTTCATAATCGAAAATGATTTAATAAGAAATTTTTTCTTTTAATTTTAAATCATGATTCATAATATCTTTTTTTAATATCAAAAGAATGAAGCCCATTTAAGTGTACTAGTTATTATTTCTAATATGTAATCAAATATTGAATTTAATCATACAATTGAAAAATAAGAAATGATTTATTTTAATACGGAAATAATAAGAAACGAATGAAAATGGCAGAAAAGAGGCGAATAAAGAATTAATAATTTTATTGGCACATTTATAAAACTGCTATTTTAAAACAGGATCGAAAGAATCATATGAAATGCATTTAAACTCCAAGTAGAAATATTAAAAACATAAGCACTGCAATTATTTGCAATTAAACGACTCATATAATATAAAAATAGAACAAAATAATTTAACTAAGTCTTTAAATAATAGTACAGTAATGATAATAAATAAATTAAAAATAATTTAGAAACCTTTTACAACCCTTAAGATTGTAAAACTTTAAAATAGTATTTATTAGTTTCAAAAATAAATATAGCTTTTTTCATTTTTCGTTGACTATTAAAAAAATGTAAAGTTTTTTCAAATCTTAAGTTTTTCTAACATATAAACTTATTGATGACAATCGTTCTGATAAAATTTGTTAAAAAAATATCACATAGAAACCCCTCTAAAAATGATTAGTATAATATTCTGAGCAGAAATTGTTCAAAAATTTTAAAAATTACACACGGTTACAAGAAAAATATGGGACCAGAAAATATTTAATATTTTTTATGAACTGCTTTTGAAATTATCTACAAATTTTTGTTAAATCGCAATGTTTAAAAAAAAAAATTAAGATAGAAAAAATATAAAAGCATTTATTAAAATCACTTTTTCTTTTACTCAAAAAATACATCTCAGTAATTTATATATTTTATGTACGATACATTTGAATGTATGAGCTATTATTTTAAAGCTTGTTTACATAAAATTTTTCTAGACTTATAAGATAAACATAAAAATGGGAATAAAATGAGCGCATTTAATTAAATGAGTACAGCGCAAAATTTATTTGTCCTTAAGATAGCAAAAATCTAAATTTATCTTTATTTTAAATGTTTCATTTTTAGTTTTAGTATAGATTATTATAGGGAAGTTTAAAAATAATAAGGAAAATAATTACATAAGAATTGAATAATATTTTTTGACTGATTTATACGAAAAGATATTTCAAGGAGGAAAAAAAATATTGATTGGATAATTTTATGGAAAAATAACATTCTAAAAACATAGAGAATATTCATTAATATGAACGAGCTACATTAAATATTAATTAAGTTTTCTTTTTAATATTTTCTAATTATAAATATACATATATATATATATTTATAAACATATGCTATTTAAAAGATAATTTTCAAATAAGTTTACATTACATAAATTAATCCAATCTTCCCTAATAATATCCTCATCGATCAAATAGGTATCAAAAATATTTAAACAAATGTGATTTAAGTTATTATGTGGTATACTTATCTAATATAATGAGTGGTATATAAAGTTTTAAACTCGCATGTAAGAATACTATCAATTTTATTGTATTTTAAAATATTTAATAATTTCTCGGTTGCTATTTATAATAAGATGTTTATCATTAGAAAGAATTTTATTTAAAATAATGTTTAAATATTAAAATTTTTTTTCTTCTAAAAACAGAATTATAACATCCAGTACTTAAATCCAGTACTCAAAATTTAACTGGAATTTTGTGAAATTTAACAGTTGGAAATATATTAGGATAATTTAAAGCTATTGATTTTTAAGTCAAATTTTTTTGGAAAAAGCTAAAATTCGATTGTCAATTTCTTTATTAAAATTATTAATTTTGACAAATGTATTATTGTTTTCATATTCTTTATTCATTAACTGTTAAAAAAAATTTTTTGCACACAAAGCAAAAATTATTAGATGCTTTGTCCATAACACAGATAATAAAATTATATTTCAATTCCTTAATAAATGTAATCATATTAGAATTCAAATAAAAACCTTGGTATTTAAAATTATTGATAAAAAAATTTAATTTAAAGCAATTTAAAATCCCAAATTTTAATTCACTAAAACCTTCAAAATGCCAAATAAATTTTCTAGAACATTTCTCAATTTATAAAATTACAACTCATGGTGTAGTCCTAATTTTCGAGGAATTCTCAACACGGCAATCAGAGACTCGCACTCTTTAATTTCTTCATTTAAATAGTATTCGAGTTGATTATTCTAAGATTTATTCTATTAATAGTATGTCTGTTCTTAAAATACAGTATACAGATTTTTTTTTAGACAAGGTAAGAAAGTTAAAGTCACTTAAATTCGAGTTTGTGAACCTAGAAGTCGGGGGTTCGATCGCCAGTAGTGACAAGGGAGCATATTTTTCCCACTTTATCTTTTAAAGAATTATTAGCTTGTGAATAAACTACTAAACACTTATTTTACATTTATATAGTTTTTTTATTATTTCAAATCTATTAAATTATATATTTTAATACATAATTTTAATTTAAATTTTGCACAAAAAAGAATATAAAATCTTTTTAAATTAAGCATTTTTAAAATTCAGTAATCACTAACCATCATACATTTTAACTTTGCATAAATTACTGTAGCGTCTTATTTTTAATTTAATATAATGAAGGAAAAATTAATATTTTAGTTTTCTTTTTGGTATAAAAAATTTGAAAGTAAAACTCTACTAAAATTTTTTGACTTAAAAAAAAATTTAATTTTGGAAAAAATCTGCCCTAATCAATTGAAAAAAATTATCAATTTTTAAACTTGTAATGACTAGGAGTTTTAATTATTTAAGTTAAAAATGGAATTATTAAAATTGAAATTGTATTCAATTATTTATATTTGAAAAATACTTCGGGAAAAAATTTAGTAACAAGTAATACGATTATTAATGATTTAAATTTATAATTTATTTTCTTTAAATTTTAACAGTAACAGTTTACACAGAGTCTTCTAAAAAATTCAACATGGTGGTCGCATTAAAAGCTCGTTTTTCATACAATACTTTCTCCACATTTATTTTTATATATAATCATTACTAGATGGCAAAACCAGTAAAGAGTTTCATTTAGTTATTGATTGTAATTGAAGACTTCTTTCAGCACTATTGATCATGTACTATAATTCTGTTTGCTAATATGCTTATATTTTTATGTTAAGTGAGGAATAAAAGAAAAATAGAATCACTGTTTAAGGCGGTAAGATTTAAAAAATATTATAGCCTATTTGGATGTCTGGGGAAATTTCAATTATTAATAAAAATCAATTATTTATTTTAAAAAATATTTATTTCTCATAATTATTTGTATAATAAATAGTAATTATGGTTTCATATGTTACAAAAAAATTTTTAAGTTAGGAATATTTTTTGGTTTGAAGATTTAATAACAGAGAATAACTTCTTTTCTTTTCAATCAAAAAAGATTTATTTTTCTATTTATAATTTCAAGAAAAGTTTTTTCTCCAGATATTCTGTTCCGTTTCTCTTAATCAACAAAAAGTGAAAATATTTTAACGACGTGTGAGTCGCATGAAAAGGAAATTTTATTTACGATGCTCTTCGAAAAAAAAGGGAAGCTTTTATGTCTCATACAATACAATACTCTCCAGATGGCAGCATCATAATATATAGTCCTTATCATTTAAAACTAACATACGTACTCAAGCGCACAGTTGTGAAGCTTTCTATTGAAATGTTTTTCGCAAGAGGACAGCACTTAATTTCACTTCGATGACTTAAAAATTTTGCAATTTATATTTTTTTGGTAATTTTAACTGTAACTTTCAATTTGTAGATTTTATATATTAATGTGCTAAGATAGCTTTTGGCTTATGTTTTTCAATTACATAATTGTGTTTCACTAGATTTTCCTTCTTATTTTAATCTTTGAATGTTTGAAGTATTTTGTTTTGATTATTTTGTCTTCCACAATGGAGCCTCGGGGTACCGTAAGTTTTTAACTGAACCACTGATTACAGAAAAGCTCTAGCTGGGTATTGTGTTTGAGTAACTGTTTTTGCAGACAAGGCTTATTTTTGAAATTTCGTTTGGTTTTTGTTTAACTTCTTATTTTTTTAAATTGCGTATGAAAGACAATTTAAGTTCTATGCTGCTGTGAATGCCATTTTTATGCCATATTGACTTATTGTATTTAAAATTTTGGTCTTCATTTTTGTTTAATTCCATTTTTATACTTTTAATGTACCTCATCATATTTTTAGATTAAGCATTTTAAATTTGATCCTGAACTTCTTTTTGAATTTCAGAAGATTATAATATTATTAACAAAGACTGCTGAATGGGAAACATGGTATCAAGGGCTACGCTAAATGAACTCATTGAACAATAAGGATATTGATAATGGTCAAAATTTTGTTGTTATAATTAAACACTAATGCTGGTGAAAAATGCAACACTATGAAGGATTAGTCAGAAATTAATGAAATTTATTCCTCATATTAATGATAGTGGTTCAAGCAAACGATCATATTTACAAAAAAGAAAAAGATTACAGTATTTTATGTGCCACCCACGTTGAGCAGTGATATTCTGTTCACGTCGTGGCATTGAATTAAACAGGTTTTGAATGTAATCTTGGGGAATGGCATTCCATATTTCTTCAAATTGACTCCAAAGTGCTGTACGAGTCGGAGGAGTTGGTGATTTAGAGACAGAGGAATCCTTACACGTAGTTGACGCTGCAACAGACAGTAGACGAACCATCCAGGTGACGGCAAAACACTTGCCGCCATACTCCAACATTTTGCTTAATAATCCACGAGAGTACGTTATACAGTCTGTCACAGCCATGCGGATGATATGCCTGTCGTTCCGAACTATTGTGCTATTGCGTGCTACCAGGTTTTCGACTTGTTTGTTTTTCTTCTGTTCATTTTTTCCCCAACACGCGTTGCTGTTGTGGCATTACACAGCGAACGGGCTGCGGTTTCTTGATACAAAAACCCACCCCATCGCTTACCGATGATGTGGCGTCGTACGAACTCAATCAGTCGTTGATATGACGCTTTCCGTACTTGACAATTCACATTGGCCACTAATTAAACGTTTATCGCAGACAGAAGACGATAAATTAGCTTCAACCATTCTTTGCAGTCCTTTATATACAAGGTAAAAGCGGCTGATAAAATGTCGGCTCTCGTTCTACGTATGCGCAATCACTTTGTAATTCTAATCATTTACATGTTTTTCCTCACTTTACATTTCATGAAAGTTTGGTTCAATTTGCATAACTCCTTATTAGTGTTGCAATTTTCACAAATATGAGTGTATAATTGTTTGCTGCACTATTTATTGCAATAAAATTTTTCCTGTAGCAGCTCTTATTTGCATATTGTTTGTTAAACTATTATTTATTTATTTATTATTCAACTATTTCTTTACTTGGACTATTTATTATAAATTTAAATCAATAAATTTATTAAACTCTTTGTAAATTAATATTTATAATATGAATACATGTCCTTCGCACAAGGTAAATGGAAAAAAAAAGTAAATTAATAAATCAGTGTTTAGCAACACTACGAAATCATGCTCAAAACTGAAAGGCATATACCTACTAAAAGAGTTTAGTGGAAGAACTAAGTAAGTGAGATTTTTTGGGGGGAATTAATGAATCAAGGAAATGAACATAAAGTAAAGTGGTTTTTATCGATGTGGGTATTTTTAATGTAATAGCATTGATTTTGATTTCACATTAATATTAACATAACAAATCCACACAGTTTTCCGTATGCTCGCATGATTTTTATTTCAAATTAGCTAGTGGTAAATAAAATAAGGCAAAGAATTATTAGTCCCGACTTTAAATTGGTAATAAAATAGTTCGGAGACCTTTTTTTTCGTACCCTGATTATAGCCTCTCTGAAAATGTCGCTTATCTGGTTCTTCCACTAAGTTTAAATTATTAAAGGTGAAATAATTTTTTTTTATATTCATCATTATTTGTTGCTCTTTCCGATTTCTTTTAGTTATTAAACTAAGCAAAACTCGCGTTTTGTTGTTCATCCCATCAGAATAGAGCACACTGTAAATAAAATTTAGAAAAAAGTCCAGTTTGATTTGGATTTGTGCAGAATTTATCATATTTTTAATACAATTGTAATTATTTGAAATGAAGATAAATATAGAGAAATTCACTCGTTAAAACAGAACGCACATTAATAAACTATAGGGAGAAAATATTTTGTGAAAATTGAGCGATATTCTAGTTAGCGATACTAGTTTTTACGATATTTTGTTATTCCAAATTTGTAATATAAATTAATGATAAAATAAGTTCCGATTGTATTACACACATTAACGCCGGAATTTTAATAATGAGATGATGTGATCCCATTTAGAAAGTGTTTAGATGTTTACTTTCAAACTAAATGAAGATAATTAATTACTTTCATCTAAAAAGAAAACGTTTTAACTTTAATTCTACACCCAATTAAAAAGTTCTAATAAATGATTTTCTTAACCAAGAATAATGAAATCATGTTAATATCACCTTTTGAATAAAAATATCGTCTTTCCTGAAAGGATGACTGGGCAACTAAGAATCGGAAGAAATCTGGAAATGGATGGTTGACCGCTAAGCATGGATGGGGTTGAAATTCGTCGCAAGACTTACTTCCGGGTTACTACTTCCGATTGATTTTAACGACTAAACTTGAAAAAGGGCGTCATCAAATATTATTATACTTATAACGTTTACAATATAACGCGTTTTTTTTTTTAAACCTTATATATCAATGAAACAAACAACATAAGAATTTGAGAGACTCTGCAGGCATGCTATGCCCAGTAAGATGCAACCCAAAAACGGTGATACTTTTGTGGGGAGTGAGTAGTTATCAACAATGTCCACCTTCATCTATGAAAAGGTACCTCGTGATAGAATCTAGTTAACATGTCTTATATACTATAGAATTGGGATTGTATTTTTGTAGTGGTAGGCACACTACAGTACTCTCCCACCAGAATTATATCTGTGATAGAATTCTATTAATGGATACCACTAGTAGATTCATTGCTGTTTTGTGAGAAGCCGGGAGAGCTGTATTAAGATCCCTGTACTCTTTGAGTGCTGATTGTGAGAGCTGTATTACGTTCACGATCATGGTCTCTCTTGTGTTGCCAGTAGCAGTCGAGTGAATACGTTGTATGTTGCATGTGATCGAAACTGAGTAGCAACAGCGCGAGGAGGTGGATGCAGTCACAGTCACAAGTCAACTGTTCAATGTGGACCATCCATCGAAGTATGCGTGTTCAGATTGAAGTGGGCGTTACTATCAAGGCAGGCATGTTCACATCACGTCCGGGACACCACTGTGGGGATAGTAGTTATTGACAATGTCAACATTCATCTATGAAAAGGTACCCCGATACAGAATCTACTGCGGAAACTAATACATGGTGCATCGGAGTACCTGGCCAAAAAGGCCACCCCCGTAAATAATATGATTACAAACTGAATCAAAGGCATTGATATTAAAATTATTTGGGTTAGTAAACTTAATGATAGGTAGTTAAATAATACTGTGGTAAAAGAAGATAGAACAGGGATAACACAGACAGGTTACAACATAAACAGGCAAATGAAGTCATTTATTCTTTAAAAAAATATATATATACATTTTTTATTATTAATTATTATTTATAATTATTGACAAATAAGCAGTTAGTGATTAGCATTGTTAGTAGTTGTATTAGTAAATTGAATCAGAATGAGCCGCAGTAATTCCGCGAAGGATTGGGCCTACCCAAGAAGGTGGAAAAGGGTAATGATGAAAGAGGAGATGAGGAGCCTGTCAGGGGGATAGAAAAATCAGCAATACGATGCAGGCGATGTCTTGAAGATTTTTATAATAATGGAAAATGGCCTTAGGCCGTCTCCTGCACTTAGGGTCAGCTGGGTCGTAGTTACAGGAAGACCATATAAGGGGGTTGGAGTGTCCAGTGCTCTTAAGAAAATATGTAAGAGATCTATTTTTGTATAAGTCAAGAAGGCCAGGCGTACAGGTGTCATTACGGATATTTTTGTTCCTGAAATACCAGGGTGAATTTGTTACATTGCGGAGGGTTTTGTTATAAGCACTCTGTAAGAGTTTAAGATTTGTCTTTGCACCCCCTTCGAAGGCGGGTGCTGCATATGTTAATAGGGGAGTGAGAAGCATTTTAAAAATTAGAATCCTGTTATTAGTGCTGAGGGGAGAGGACTTTTTTAGAATAGGATAAAGTGCACATTTTGCTGCTGTGAATTTACTCTTAATGTTTTTAGAATGATATTTGAATGTCAGGGTTCTATCCATAATGACACCTAAGTACGTGGCCTTCGTTTCCCATTTGAAAGAAAAGTTGTTATCAATAATAACATCCTTCTTGTAGGTCCTTTTTCTGGTGATTAGCACCGCCTGAGTTTTGTCAATATTGAGGGCAAGTTTCCAATTTTGGAAGTAGTCAATGATGGTAAGGAGATGGTAAATAATATTCCTGTTGATATCGCTGATATACTTGCTTTGTGTGGCAATGGCTGTATCGTCAGCGTACAGTGCAGTCAGAATACCAGGATCTCTAGGGATATCATTAATAAAAATTAAAAATAGGAGGGGTCCTAGTTTGCTCCCCTGGGGAACACCGCCATTAATGGGTCATAAGGTTGAGAAAAGGGTGTTGCAGTTGACCATGAACTTTCTGTGTGTTAGGTAGGATAGTATAATTAGAATAAGTGATCTAGGGAAATTGTATTTAATTAATATATAGATAAGTGCATCGATCCATATCTTGTCGAAGGCTTTAGCTAAATCGAGAAAGACGGCACCTGTGTGTTTGTTGTGTAGCCATCCTTCGTGTATGTATTCATTGAGCCTGATGAGTTGGTGTTGTGTGGAATGTATAGGGCGAAAGCCAAATTGCTCATCGATAATAATGTGGTCAGACACAGAATTTAGTAAACATGTCTTATATACTAATGAATTGGGATTGTATTTTTGTAGTGGTAGACACTCTATACTTTACATAAATATAACCAAATAAGGGATAACACTCAAAACATTGCAAACCTTACACTTTATTTATGTTGTGATATTAATTTTCTGAAATTTGTGTTAGACTCACAATCAGTTAGAACTTATTAATTACAGAGAATTCTTATAAATGGTAAAATTGCGCATACATTTGAACATAAATCACATTAATAGAACTTCCTAGAATATTAAGCCTGTTCACACTGCTCCTCGTAAGCATAACATAAGCGGAGATCCCTCCGGTTTTAGGAAGTTTAGGATCGTACGGTTTTGGGAAGCGTGTTATTGCCATTGAGTTGATATAGTAAGTCAACTCTGTCAACTATATTAACCAACTATATCAACTCTATGGTTATTGCTTACATTCAGTCAACCATCTATAATACATTCTGTAAATAATAAATTTTCATTAAAGCCGAAATTTCCAATTTCAATGATGTAGGAAGTCAACTATGATTATGAAATTATTAATTAGTATTATAAAAGAAATAGCAGTAAATTTTGTATATTAAAAAAAAAAACTTTTATTACGTTAGTTACACTAAATTATTAGAAATTTATAATTCAATTACTATAGATACAGATCCAATTTCGTGGCTTAAAATTACTGATCTAATTACTTCATGGTCACTCTTATTTTGTTTGGACGAGATTAAAGCAATACGTTTAGACAGGATAAAGGGAAACAAAATACTTCTTTTGCTAGTTTTTACTTGACGAAAGAAAATATTCCGACCACTTTCTATTTAGCTTTTAACCCTCTGATTCCGACAGAGTCCTAGAATTTGTATCCCTTCATTACGGGAGTTTTCTGAAAGCAGTTTCTATGATTGAACTCGTCCAAAGCAATCTTCCTGTGAGGGGTTGAGGAGGGGTCTCGGTTTTCTTGCGGTAGAGTATTCAAAATCACTCATGCGGCAAAGGAGGGGACTTGTTAACAAATTAGAACATTTACTCGAAATATAAGTTTTCCGAAAATAAAAGTTTAGCACCTTTTTGGCTACTTTCAAATAGAGGACTAAAAAATTATACATTAATCTTTTTCTTTTATTTTATTTCGTTCTTCTGTCCTTTTTTCTAATCTTTCGAATTTTTAAATAAGGGAAGACTTTTGGTTTGTTGTGAATATTCAAATTATCTTATGCTTTTAATTTTTGTATTAATACAACGATTTATTAATTTTATTTAATGTAACATGGCTTATGAAATCTGATATTATGATTGTGTTATCTTTAAATGTCTTTCTTAATTAAAGAAATTAATAATGAAAGGTTCTGAGTTATATTTTAGTAAATTTAAGAATATTAGCTTTTAAAATAAATCAATAATAAGAAACGGCCTCTGAAATTCATTTATTTTTCATTTCATTAAGTGTCCTGACCGAAAAAAAAATTAAGATGCATGTAATATAATTGTTGACCACTTGCTTCTTAATTCAAATCAACAGTGTTCAAAATGTCAGGTCTTACATTCATAATTACTTTGTAATAACATTACCCAAGAGTACAGTTGAATAAAAATATGAAGATTATAGCAGTTATTATTCTTGTATGTTTATAAATCAATCATTCAAATGTAGTGGGCTTGATATAATTAAAAGAATTTCTTTAAAAGCAATTATTTTTATAGATTGCCATAATTATAATGAGTAACTGAAGTTTTTTTTATACTTTCGGCAGTAATTTATACTAAAATATATAAAAAATTTAAGCATATTTATTTTGTAAGTCACCCCCCCCCCTATATCTATAATTATATGCATCTATATTCATATACATCGTAAACATTGCTCATTGACCTCACCTCTTTTATTAGAAAAATAAAATCTCAAACTTCCTTCTTCCTTTCAAGTGCTTACGTAATACTTAAACTGTCCCTCAGAAGTTCAAGCAGATGTTAAATAAAAGTTAAAAAATGGCGCTTTAGCTTCACATTGCATTTTATACATTTTTATGTGTCATTATCATTGAGATTATAATATTTTTTCTTTTGATTTTAATAAAATTAAGAATGGCTATGGGTATAAAAACTTATCAACATTTGTTTTATAAATTTATTATTTACGTAAGAAACTTTTTTTTTTTTACATTTGTCTTTTATTAAATATAATCGATTTTCTTTTTCCCTTCTCTTTCCCCCTCTCTTTCATCCGTCCTTTCCGCTATTGTGGTGATTCTAGCGAAAACTTGGAGAGGGTTATTCTATAGTATTTATGAAATTCTGCGAAACGTTAGAATTACCATAGAAAGAAATGTGACAGTAACATTTTTACCCATTTTTCCAGAAAAGAAAAGAATTGAAACAAACTAGTAATATTTTTTAGTGAGAACCAGTTTCCGCTATGTCAATGCTTGGAAAAGACTAAGAAAATCTGCAGCTGGAAAGCGGCATCTATGATGTACTGATTTGGTGGATAGAGAAAGCAGAAACCGCGTCCTTAGGCGGCATGTCTAAGAAACGTCCAAGACAGTGATTTATAGAAAAATAATCGAGATCGAACTTACTGAAAAAACTTTTTAAATTGAGGGTAAAAGAAGACAATTTGTTTGCTAAAGCAACAAATTGTTTGCAATTCAAATCAAATTGAAATAATTAATATTTCTTACTTTCTTTATTATTTTTTTGAATTACTTTTCCTTTTTCTTTAAATTTTGGCTTAGCAAATATTATTACTTTTATCTCTAAGGAGATTAATGTTACTCTCGGTGATAAAGAAAAAAAAATTATATATGCGTATATCTTTTCTAGATAAATGCATGCATAGTGCTGCATACATTGGGCATGCATACATTAGCAGTTGGGGCATCGAGGCAGATAAAGTTTTAAAAAAAAATGTACGTAATTTTGAATCAAATACATAATGAGGTTCATGAGTTTTGTCAGTGACGGCATGATCGTGGCAATATGGTCAGAATTGCGCACAAACCACCTTTACTTCCCAGACAAGCTGGTACTCATCCCTCCAAAACTGGGTGGGTTTCCAGTCGCCACTGCGGATCAATAATATTACTATCATCTAAAATGTTGCAATTTATTTTATTTTTTTCATGTAAGAAAAAAGGAAAATACGTTATTTGCTGTTGTCAATTTTTAGATAATGAAGCATTTTCTTTTTATTATAGCAAAAATTTATTGCATAAAGTTCCCCCCAATTAGAACTGTTATTTATTGCTACACGCTACAGTAAATTTAAAATACTTACTGAGGCGTCGAGAAAATTTAGTGGGTTCGTATTAGTCTTGAATGGTCCCAGTCAATGTTGATTGATTATTTGTTATTAATTACAGATTCTACCGTCGGGGTAAAATAGAAATCCTTTTGCACTAGGAGTTTTTTTAAAACGGATGAAAACTACAACTTATATTTTAAGAATCACATTATGATTACGATGAATATGGTGTAATACTTTTTTTTATTTGGTTAGCTTGTATATAGGGATACATTCCAAATGTTAAAATAAAATAATTAAAATAAAATAATTAGCAACAGTAAAATCTTAAAGTTTTACCCGATGGCATTTTAGGTGATGAGCAAAACGAAATATCCTCTAGAATAGATTCCGTAAATTTTTGTAGGAAATTAATCGCTGTATAAAATTTGGAATGGGAAAAACTTTAATCTTTCTACAGAATAAAATTCCGTTTTTTTTCTTCTTTTTTTTCTTCTATGAAATGTGAAATAATCAAAGTAATATGTTCGCTAATACTTAATGTGTTAGCACACGTTTTTACTGAAAATGCAGATATATTTTACTTTCTGTGATGCCGATAGCACACAAAGGGGAGTGGTCGAAGGTATAATTCGGTTAGTCAAAAGTGTCAAGAACTATATTTTGTTGTATATCATTATCTTTTCATGGACATGGCAGTACCCTTATTGTGGAGATTTTACAATATTTATTTACTTGTTGACAGCCTGTTTAAAAATGATTCAGGTGAATTCTATAATATGATATAGGAAATGCTTTCGTATTGTGAGGAATTTGTTACGTTCTTCCATACTTGGACTTCGTGATGCTTTTTCTTTCTAGTAATATTCTCTTGAAATGCTTACTACAAGAACAAGAATAGTGGATGATTTATTTTTAATTCTATTTATTAATTCATTTTCAAAATCAATGTAATAGCAAAAAATATTTATTTTTCCAAAAGCAGGGGAAGTAAGATGTAACAAATAACTAACGAGTTTTGATTTCAAAATATTTAGGAAAATTCTAAAATTAATTAATTATTTTTATGTTGGTTTTTATTTATTATATCTTGGTCCTAATATATAAAAGTACATTCATTCTAAAAAATAAAAAATAAATAAAAAAAACACGTTTGTTTTTAAATATTATACACCTAATAATATGAATAGTGTGGGTTAATAATTAAGCAGAAACAGTTTTTCTCATAGTTTTATGTTTTTATTTTGATTTATTCCGTAATCGTAATAAATATTATGCTTTGACATGACAAAAAAGGTTCTATATTTATCTACCCATTAGTAACATCACTGATTGCTAACTTTAAAGTCAGTTTCAGTGATTAATGTAGTTTGTTGTTAAAAGTTTTTTTCCCTTTAAAAAAATCCTTTTTAATATATGTATTGGAGTTTGAACGGTTGTTTTTGTTTAGAATTAGAATTTGTTTAGAATTAAACTGCTTTTACAGTTGGATGTATTTTCCCAAAAAATGAAGGGGGAAAAAAAACTAAAAAAATAATTTACTAAAAATTTGTGCAAGCCATGTCCTGATTTCTTTTAAACTAAATTTAAAGATTATAAAGTCTGCTCAATTTAAATTATACTTATAATAAATTTTAAACATATTTCTTTATACAATACTGATGCAAATGAATACGCACTTTATTTTTTACCAAAAATAGTAATAATAATCCAAGAATAAATTGGAAGTTACTTGGATAAACGAAATATGTAAGTAAACAATATCAAAGGGTCGAAAAACAGTGAATTTTATCAATGAAGTTGAATCAACATAACTAACATTTTATATATAAACCTATAGAGACTCTTTAAGAATGAATAAAATTTCTTAAATTATTTGCAGTATCAGTTTTCCCTTCAGCTTTTTTTATTTATTTTATTTTTTAGTATTTTTCGACCCTTCCTGATTTTTTACTATACTCCTTAATTCCTCTTCTATTAATTATATTACAATTTTTCTTTAATTAAAAAATAATTATTTATGTTCATTCTGTATCATAACCATTTTTGTAATCAAAAATTTAATGAACTTGTTAAAAACATCAATCATCTGAGACTGATTTTTTACAGTGTTGAATTACAATCAGTTTTGTATTATTCTTTTACAAATCAATAATAGAAAAAAATAGCTTTGGATGTTGAGTTATCTTTTCCCCTTCTTTCTGTGACATTAAAGGTGTGCAATACTTCACAATACTACTTCCATAAATATAATTCCCAGAGTAACAAAGAAGATGAAAAGAACAAATTTTGAAAAGACCACTGTCTGGGGTAACAAAAGGTTAGTAGGATAGTACAGATAGCCTGTGGTGAAGGGAAGTCAAACACTTTTTTAAAATCTTTCTTTGCATATCAAATGGGGCCTAACCCTAATGTACAGATAATTTCTCACAACTTTCATTTGAAAACAATTGATGCTTTGAAGTGAGAACTCCTGTTTTTCGAACTCTGTATCATGAAAATTAAATATTCTTGAATAATTTATATATTCATTGGAAATAGAACACAGAATGCCTTAGATATAAAATGATATCATTAACTTACATTGGCTGTCACAACTGTTAATAATATCTATTACTATTATTAAAAGTTAATAATACATTTAAATTAATTGTCAGCAGTTTGAACAACATTAAAATGGCTTGATCTATTTACCTGGACTAGATTAATTTTTAAATCACATTAAATTATCTATAAAAGGCCAAATTTACGAAAGGCGAACTTTTAATTGTGATAATATGATAATATTATATAATAAATAAATTATATTAAATTGTATGATTAAGTCATTAATTATGTAATTATATCAAGTTATTTAGACTTTTTCTAGTATCCTTAGATGCGTTTCGATAAATCTGACTTAGCAAGCTTTTAATTTTAAAATTTTAAGTCAAAGACATATAACTTATTGTGAAAGAACAAGTTTCTTTTTACTTCTATAGTGATAATTAAAGATTAGTCGAAAAGCTTTTACGTATCAAATATTCGTGAATTTAAACTATTCTAGCTTTCAAAAACTTTTATTTGATTCTGATTTTAAATAACTTTTATTAAATCTTCATTGAAGGTTCGTTTGAAAAAAGGAAGGTAAAATAATTTAAAATATAACATCCCTTGTTCCTTTTAAATTTTTTGCTTTCGGTAATTACATAAATATATATTAATAAATTCATTACATGCACTAAAAGAAAATAAATATAATATAAAATAAAATAAAACTTCCATCAATATCTGGCGCCATTTTTATTAATCATTATTTTTGTATTCTTACTAAACAGAAAAATCTTGAAAATTATAAAATTCAGTTAAGTTCTTATAATCTGATTTTTTGTTTAATATTTTGATGAATAAATCCTCGATTAATAAAAATTTTAAAAATCATTTCTCTGATAAAATGTATAAATGGAGAGATAATGAAGAAAAAATTTGGTCTTCGAAGAATTTTTATTTGATATAACAATTGAAATCTGTAAAAATTTAGATAACTAATACAATATAAGAGCACTGAAAAATTTTATTTTTTTAATATTATGATCATTTTTCTATTTTTATTATTTATTTATTTTTAATGTTAAAAAAAATGTGGATAAAAAATAAGACATTATTTGAAGTAGATTATTATCGAAACATCATAACCTTAGATTAGACATTTTTATCAAAGTTATTTAAGGAAAAAAATTTACATATTTCTGTTAATGTTATTTTAAAAAAAAATATCTATAGATTCCTTATGAAAAATCTTCTAAGCTGTGCAATTCAAAGTAGATTTCAATGTAAGTTGAAATGATGGTATTGGCGTTTTTCTTGAAAGCCAAATTACAAAGCAGAAAGCAACCCATTCAGAAGAAGCTTAGGGGAAGGATAATAGTTTGAGTAATTGGTGTAAACTGCCAACCCTTCTCTTTGTTCGTCCTCCCCTTAAATGACCCCCCATTTCTTTCCCTACCCAAGAATCTCTTTTTCTACTTTCCTTACCCCAAAAAAGCCAGACCGTCACGAAACGACACTTGCCGTAGTTTGCTTGTAAATGTCTTTTCATGACGCTTCGGATGTAAGGGGTTAAATATGGGGTCAGATTTATATCACAGTATGATAAAATTATGCAATGAATAACTTAAATCCTACTTCAATTTATCCGCGTAAGTTAACAGTTTTACTCAATGAATAATTATGAAAAGCTTATAACCACCTATCTTTATTTTTTAAATTTTAGGTTACATTTACTTCACTGTACGTAATTGTTAATTGGCACAATCAATTACTTAACACTAGAAAGACTGAAAATTAGTATATACCTATATTGTCCAAAAGTCAATTTTATACCGGCTTATGAAACACCGGTTCCGGTATGATAATGGGACCGGTATAATACCGGGGTCAATTTTATACCGGCTTATGAAACACCGGTTCCGGTAAGATACTGGGTCCGGTATAATACCGGATGCAGTATTATACCGGAACCGGTGTTTCATAAGCCGGTATAATTTTTTTTTACCGGAAATTTTTTCCAATAGGGGAAAAGTGGAAGTAAATTAATTTTTCAATCTGCGACTTTTCATCTATTTTCTTATTGACTCATGCAATCAAACCTGTCTTGTTTGTTAATTAATATCTTCCTGTAATGTGACTTGTCAAATTTTTCAGGCTATCTTGTTTTTCCCGGTTAAAAAAAAAAAAAAAAAAAAAAAAAAAAAAACGAAATCTAATACAAAAATGTGAAAATTACATGCATGCAGACAAATGTTGTAAAAACATGATTCCATATGAAAATAAAATAATTAAAGCGAGCAAATATATTTCAATCCATTTCTTTATTTTGTTAATCAAAAACAAAAAAATATTTGTTGATCTTGGGTACAGAAATGTTTAAAACAAAATTTGAAACTTCCACGAGCAGACGTAAATAAATATTTTAAAGCAAAAATCTTCGCGAAAATTTTAAAGTCAATCATGCAGTTGCAAAAAAAAATTTTTTTTTCTTTTTAAATAAGTGACAAAAATTTCTTAAAAAACTGCAAATGGTTTCTATGCTTCATTGCTAAAATTTTTTAATAGTGATACACGTGTTTCTTAAAAAAATTGCATATAATCAGTTTGAATGGAAAAAGTCAACATTTGTCCTTCATAGGATAAAATATTCTTTCTTTCTTTATTTAAAAATAACTGGGCACAGCGGCCCCTATCCCATTCATCATGAAATTATAAATACAGTTAAATTACAAACATTTTGGTAAGCAACATTGAGGTAGTTTTACAACAATACAATCATGATTAGAGATATATACAAACTTGAACAGAGATATTTACATTACTTGCCATAAAAATATGTACAGAAAAATTGAATATGAGCATTAATAAATGATGATTACAAATAAATATACAAAGTCGTAATTCAAAAACGTGAAGAATTTTTCCAAACATTAGTGGCGCCATCTAGCGTGATCAACTTCAATTTGATTGGGCTGTATACAGTATTTATTTCATTAAGCTGCGTGGTAATAAAGATACAAATTAGAGTTCTGAGTAATAATAAAAGTTTAAATAAAAGTTCAAATCTAGGCAAATAAGATGTCACTGTGCAAGAGTAGTTTCCCCCATAATCCTCTGAAGCAGACGGAGCACTTCTTGATTTTTTAAAAGTTCTTGCAATTCTTTAACTATTGTAACCAACCTGTGGGCAAGTCCTGTTGTTATAGATGGAATGGCACGAGGTCCCCTTCTGCAGGGACGGGCTTTGCACCCCGTGTAGTTGGCAGTATGGGAATCTCCGCAGTTGCAGCACTTAGGTGGTGTGCTTTAGGTGGTTATCCATTTGGCACTCGTATGAACGATGTTTGGCGGCGCATTTTACACATCTTGATGGTGAATTGCAACTTTTTTGACATTAATTTTCTTTTTCTTCTCCTTTTTCATCTTTTTCAGAGGGGTTCTGCGATATTTTTGGTAGAGCTATCTGAGTCAGTGGCCGGCTACTTCCCTGTCTGTTCCAAATGTAGGCCTCCATCATTAATTTCCATGTTTGTGTCATCAGCTGATGTTGTCTGCATTTCGGGCTTACTTGGCTCAGGCATGGGAGGACTTAATTTACGTGCTGCCTCAATCATTTCTTTCGCTTTCCTTTGATCTTCTTTTATTTTCATTTGATTTTCTTTCATTTTCCCTTGAATTTCATCCATTTTCATTTTCAAGTCTGGAAACTTTGCCCAGAATGTCTTTTCGGCTTCTTTGGTGGTAGTATCCGTGCATTCCTCATCTTTCGTTGAATCACGTCCAGGCCTTTCGGTAAGTCGCTTTCCGCCACGTCCATGATGATGATAAGTAGCCATTTTGGCGTAGTTGAAATGTAAACTTAAACTGCAGAGAAGCGTAAATTGATGACTACAATTTGCAGGCAGAAACTTTTACGTAACTTGATCTACTCTCACTCTCAATTTAATTCAGCATTATTAAAATCAGACTTAATTGTAAGAGAATGAAATAGGTACTACTCACTCGAAAGAAAATCCTCAATCCGGTCAAAACTCCACGGTGAATGTAGGCATCACTCAAATCTCCTTATCGTAGCTCAAACCAGGATAAAGTATATATCCAGAATTCATGTTTACTTTTAATATACTGACAATCATAGTGAAAGAAAAAAGTGAAACAAAAATGAGTATTTAAATTTTCTGCTAGAATAGTATAATTTCTTTTATCTTACTTTTATTTGGCTTCAAAATCGAATGTTTTAAACACTTTCGAAGAATATTTAAATTAAAATGAGTGTTGTTAATATGCGAACAAACCCCCCCCCTCTCTCAGGTAAGTAGGGTGAGTTGCGTAAGTTAGTGTAACGATTTCTCCATAGGGGAAATCCGTATATAGTAGTTGAAGCAGCTGCATGAGAGTTGTGGTTCGTTCGTTCGGTCGCATCATAAGCTATGATGACTGATTAAAATGTATTTTCCTTAGCATAGCACAGGAAAATACATTTTAATCAGTCATCATAGTCAGTCATTATACATTTTAATCAGTCATCATGTGTGTGCGAGATGTTATTTCCTCAAGTTGTATTTTAATAAAATCTTTATTTGCCCGCATTGCTTTCGTGTTCTTTAACAAAACAACAGCTGGCAGCAGAGCGTGGTTTACGATATTCATGGAAAAAGACTTAGTTTTTGGAATTCCAAAGTTGACTGGAACTAATTATCATCTTTGGGCCATGAAAATGGAAGCAGTTTTGAATTTGAAAAGACTAATGTCGGCATTGACAGAAAAATCTCCAACTGATCCTGTTAAATTGCAAGTTTGGGAAACTACTAATCAAGATGCCGTATCATACTTAAAGTTGTCGCTATCAGACGAACAGGCTTTGCAATATGCAGAAGAAAAGATTGTAAAAGCTTCGTGGACAAGGATTAAAACTACCTACACTGGGCTTGAAGAAGATAGAAAGATTGATACGGGCCCGAACTTAAGAGCATAGAAATGCTGGATTCAGCAGCCGTAAACGATTATATAGCTCGAGCTAAAAGATTATCTACTAAGTTTGCTTCCTTGGGACTGAAAATATCTGACAGAGAATTGGTGTTTTACACGCTCAGAGATCTAGCTGGAAAATATGAGCGCATAAAACAAGTTTTAAAAACTCAACGAGAAAAGTCGCTAGAAGAAATACTCGAAGTATTAAGGGAAGAAGAAAAAGATTTACAAAAAATACAAGTCAAAGATCAAAATACAAGTTTTGAATTTCCACTGGATTTGAAGAATAGCCGAAATTTAAGTAAAACTAAAACTCGTGGTCGTCCAGTAGATTCAACTAAAGAAAAAACTAGGGAATTAAATGAACAACGAATAACTGAACACGAAAACAGGTTACTAGAGCTAGGTGTACGTCGGTCAGATAGAATAAAGGCAAAGGCAAGTTCAAACCTAATCAAAGCTTAACCCCGTCCCGCCCCCGTCAGGGGTCATCCGGAGTATTTTGTAGACTCTAAGTGCACGCACGTAACCTCTCAGAAAAAAAGAGGATTCAAAAAGTAGGCTTGGTGGCGATTCATGGCAATACCAGAAGGCCTCAAAGAATTTAGTGAAATCTTAAAATTAACAATGGTAGTTACTCAGAAAATAGGAGTTTGAGTGTTCAAACATAATAGACGAGGCATCAAAAAAAAAAAAAAAAAAAACATTTAAAAAAAGGTAACAAACATATTTTGCTGATGAAAAGTACCAGAATTTGTCCAAAGCCCATGAAAACAGATACAATTGCAAAAAGAAGAGTTACAGCGAGGCAGCCATAAAGAAAAATCCTCAAACAAGAGGAACCTCAAAACATGAATAGTTAGAAAAAAAAACTTAGTAACTAATATTCCAGGTAATTTTGATGAAGCTAAACGTGATAAAAATTGGTTAATATGGGAAAAAGCAATGAATGAAGAATTAAATTCTATTAGCGAACACGATGTTTGGGATCTAGTTGATAAACCTGAAAATGCAAAAATAGTTAAGAGTAAATGGGTTTTTACCATGAAAGAAAATACGAAGCCAGGTTAGTAGCAGAAGGTTTTAATCAAGTAAAAAATCGTGCCTTATTCACCCGTGTTAAAAGCACCGAATCTTTGCGTTTGTTCTTAGCATTATCTGCCAAATTAAATTTAAAACTAAAATTTTTAGATATAAACTCTGCCTATCAATAGTAATATTGTGGCAGTTCAGCAACAGTCAGCAGCAAACTGGGGTTGCTGCTGAAAAGGGGAAAGGGGGGGGGAGGCAGGTGATGGAATTATCAACTCTAAGAGGAGGTTTTTTAGATCAGTCAACTATAGTAGAAGTTCTTATCAGTTTTTGAATTTTTATAATTTATTTCCCTTCTTTATCAGTTTTAGGTCAGAGTGTATTTTTTCCATTTTTGTGGACTTAGAAAATTTTGAACTATAGTTGATAGTTATACCCGCTTGCTTGTTTCTGCCCAGTTTCGTTTTCTGCTTTTAATTAAGTTTCTTTACGAATACTTGATTAGATATGTGTAAATGAGTTAAACTATTTATTTGAGTACAAAAGAACATAGATATAGGATTAGAAATTATTTATAAACATGCTTTCATTAGCAGAGGTTGTCTCTCTTTCGTGCACATATATTTGTTTATTTGCTAGTTTAACCTTTATCTATATTTTTACAGAGAATAACAATATACCTATTGATTTTACTTTATACTTTAACGAAGCGGGAAATATAACTCTTAAAATATGATGAATTTTATAGTTGATATAAAACTATAGTTGATAGTTATACCCGCTTGCTTGTTTCTGCCCAGTTTCGTTTTCTGCTTTTAATTTTCTTTTTTTAATATTACTTTCATTAATTACATTTTGCAAGGTGGCAACACTTATTTTTATTCATTTTTCTTGTTTACGGTGGCTACACTTATTTATATTCATTTTTCCAGTTTACGATGGCAACACTTATTAGTTTCGTTTTTCGGAGGGAGAATTCCTATATATTATATAGAAATGACGTCATTTTTATTACATAATAAATAAATTAGGTTGTTATCCCGTGTATGTCTTTACTCTAGTGATGCCATCTATATGGAAATGTAAGAAATAGAATAAATTTAAATATATTTTATTATTGAAAAAATAAATATATTTAAAGGCTGAGGATCGAACTCACGCCAAAAAGCTTTCGTGGGTCAGTAGTTGGATATCATAACCACTGACCTACGAATGCTTGGTAAGACTTGTGTAAATAAGTTAAACCTTTTATTTGAGTACAAAAGAACATAGCTATAGGATTAGAAATTATTTATGAACATGCTTTCGTTAGCAGAAGTTATATTCTAGTACAAATACATCCATTTCCCCACCACCATAGAGATAGGATGTGTGGCGCATTTCCTGCTATTTATAGTGCGCAGTTCCCCAGGAGGCATATAACACTTTACAAAAATTATATACAATTCACATTAATTATTAAATTTACAAGAATTTATATTAAGAATAAAAACAATTTAAAATCTATTAATTTTATGGTGTCCATAAGCATATGAGGAAATACCATCATCAGAAGCACTTTACAAAAATTATATACAATTTACAACAATTACTAAATTTACAAGAATTTATATTAAGAATAAAAAAAAATTTAAGATCTATTAATTTT
The DNA here is from genome assembly GCA_949128135.1 of Parasteatoda lunata. Lineage (NCBI taxonomy): Eukaryota > Metazoa > Arthropoda > Arachnida > Araneae > Theridiidae > Parasteatoda > Parasteatoda lunata. Next base: position 16,716,518 of record OX421970.1, read on the forward strand.
ATAATGTCCATAAGCATATGATGTAATACCATCATCTAGTAGATATCGTTTGTCATAAAGATTTTTTCCGTTGCTGGATGGTAAATAAATTATGGTTTTTACTCTGGATTCTATTCATGGTGTTATAAGAGGGTGTATTTTTCCATATTGTTGGCAATTACATTAAAACTATGATTTTTAATTTTCCCCAAACTTTGCATAATTAGATGAGCATCGTAATGCTTTAAATTATGGAAAACAACTGGAATTTTTTTAGTTAATTTAAATTTTAAGTTACAAGAACGATGAAGGGGTGCACGTCTAGCTCCTGTGAGATGGTCGTGATCACGAACTCTGTCATCACCAAGGGGTTGATTACACACTCCTCAATTCACGGCAGAACGAAAGGCCTCCTCGTCTTCTGGGGTGAAGCCCATGGGGACTATTGTGGTTAATTTAGTTGCCAACTCCTCCTTTTCTCTTAATATGTTTTCCTAAAAGTGGTCTACAGAATCAGGTCCTCTGTAGACCGTAACAGGTTTGTATGTTTTAACATCAGGTCCTACGATCACGTAAGCATAACCGCAGGGTGTATGAACTGACATTTTCTCAGTATATGAGGCCAAAGGATTAGGTTGACAACTATCAATTTTCTCAATGAGAGACTCAAAATCTGCATAAATTATATAGGGAATGGGATGCTGAAAATTAATATTATGAAAAGATACAATTTTATCTTTATCATCAGGCATTTTAATATTTTGAGGGGAATTATGTTTACAAAAAGTTAAGTGTTTTTTAAGGGTCTCTTCTACTGCAAATCGAGGAAGACATCGATAACAATAGAAGCTTTTAGGATTATGTTTAGTGGCATCACCCATCAGACGAGAGAAATTTCGAATGAGGCAATAATGATTTTGCGTTTCATTTGAAATTAAAAGTAGGTTGCAGCATTCAACATCCTCACGCTCAGAAATATACAGTGGAAATATTACCTCGTCGTACCCAAAGACATTAATTCGAATGTTATTGAATGTCTCGATTTTAGGAATTTGGAATATGGGTACTGGCAAGCTACAATTGCCGAAGTTAATATTTGATTCGAATGGTAAATAATGATTAACTCGTTGTGGATTTTGAGATTTATGAATATTCATTCGAAAAGCCGAAAGACACCATACGAGACGTTTTTGATCTAAATTTTGAATGTTTAAAACAGCTTTTTTACTTAAAATTTTAGTGGGCAATGGGATATAACTGCTCGCGCATAACGGGCAATATTTAGCACTGGATACTTCCATAAAATCAATAAATTCGAGTATCCAACCTGAACCATTATTGCAAAATTTTTCAAAAGCACCATGAATTTTTAGAAAACCTGTGTTTATATTTACCTCCAGATTATTTTCAAACAATTGGATGTAACAGCTGCTTCTAAAGCAGGGGGTTGCGTACTCTGGTATCCCCTCTGAGTTTTTCCTACTACATAAAGTCTTTACAACAAGGTAGAATTTGATGTTCCCCTTTTCTCGAACTTCAGCTCTCAGTTTTTCGTTGAGCTTCGGACGCATCTCCTCGAAGAATAAGTTAAAGTCAAACATAGAATCTTCGCTAGAAATTAGAAATGAGGATGAAAAAACCCCTAATGCTGGCGATGGAGAAACTCTTTAGGATGATGATGATGATGAGGATGATGATGATTCCTCGCTCAACTTCCTCTTAAAATGAAGCAGCCTTGTGTGAGCAAGCAGCTCGGATTTATTGGAAAATTTCGAAGGACATTGATCACATTGGTAAACCTGTATGGAATTACAGTAATGAGTATACAAATTAAATAGAACATGTTTAATTCTGTGTTATTGAAATTATACTTACATTCTTAGTTGTGCAAACTTTATTTTTCACATGCTGGTTCATGTTATATTTCTTCGAGAAGGACTTGTTACATTGAGAACAATTAAATTCCTTAATTTCGTCATGAATTTTACGGTGTTGTATATAATTGTACTTCCGGCTGAAAAATTTACAGCAGATAGGACAAACCTGAAATAGAAACAAATTATGATTTATACAAATTTAGTTTTACATAAAATAAAGCAATAATAAGTTTATACACTAACGAAATTTTAATTAATGTGATTGAAACTAAAATAGTTTTAGAATACATTAGTAATTAGTTTAAAAGAATTTAATTTTAGATACTTTTTCAGAAATAAGTTTATATATGAAGTAAGTTTTAACAAATGTGAATGAAACTTAAACAGTTTTAGAATACATTAATTTTAAAGAATATTATTTAAGATATTTTTTCTCAAACAAGTTTTTGCTTAAACGAATACATTTAAAACAAAACTAAATTTCAGAATACATTTAAATTAAATAATGTCAACTTACAAAATTTGAAGGTGAGACTTTTTTGCCACAGCGTTTTTCCTTCGATGGATCCGCAATAGGTAATGATGGTCCTGTAGTAGACAATGATGGTTCAACAGAGGTTGATGAAGATCCGGCAGTAGGCATATCAGGCTGCGATAGCAGAGTAGAGCTTTCCAACTGAGGTGACACTGTTTGCGTCGGTTCAAAGTTGAACTGAGGATCATCCCACACTTGAGCCATTTCTACTGCATTGCAAATTTCATTCAATTCTTCGGCGGAAATACCAAAGTCAATGAACTAAAAAAGTATATTTATAAAATTATCTCAAGAGTTAAGTATTTTATTATAAAACATGTACAAAATAAAGTTTTAAGCATAACATAGTCTAAAATTAGTTTAAGTCAGAAAAAATTGTCAAAAGAGCTTAAGTTCTTTTAGGAAAATTAGACTAGTAGAACAATAGTATTTTAGCACAATAGGAAATTAGTTTAAGGAAACATTTGTAATTGGTAAAATTGTCAAACAGTCTTTAGTTCTTTTAGAAAAATTAAACTAGTAGAACATGAATTATTTAACATAATATAAAATTAGTTTTAGAAAACATTTGTGAAACATTTTCGCGAAAATAAAATTTAGTATTACTTAAACAAAATGAATTTACACCATAATCTAAAATATGAACTTAATAATAAATTTGTAAAAGCATAATCTAAAATTTTTAGGAAAATAAATTTGTAACATAGAATAATACTTACTTCATCGTTAAAGCAATCCATGTCGATAGTAGATGATAACTAAATAAAATTCAGTTTAAAACTATAAAGCACTAGCTAAACTAAAAGCTAAAGAGAAAATGTTGCTTTCTTAACAGCAGTATATATATTATAAAATGTGAACAGGATACCACTTGGACATATCTTATCAGTACCATGATGTCATTCAAAATTGACCAACCAATTTACCATGATCTCAACTAAAACTGGTACATTTTATCAGGCGACGTCTTGTTTATTCTTTGATGTGTTCTATCATAACATTCCCCTAAATGGAATGTATACTTATCTCATATATATGACATCATACTCACAAAGGGAAACTTTAGAATGTTCTGGAACAAATGTTTATCTTGTACCATGATGTCATTCAAAACTGACCAACCAAACTACCATGATCTCAACTAAAACTGGTACATTTTATCAGGCGACGTCTTGTTTATTCTTTGATGTGTTCTATCATAACATTCCCCTAAATGGAATGTATACTTATCTCATATATATGACATCATCCTCACAAGGGGAAACTTTAGAATGTTCTGGAACAAATGTTTATCTTATCAAATCATAATAAAGTCTCCTTCACTTACTGTTGTAGTATCATCTGTTATTGTGTGTTACTGTGTTAGTCAATGTTTTTATTTTCTCTCTCTTAAATAATATCTGACATTAATAATCCTAAAAAAAAAGTAGACCAATCAATGGAATTTCCTTCAAACAAGAAGTTAAGAATCGATGTTTCAAAAGTAAGTAACATTATTTTATATAAAATTGTATACTGTTGATAATTGTTTTATATGTTATGATAACTAATTATTCTTTTTTTATCATTTTTCCAGGACGACGGATTATTTAGCGACGACCACATGCCCGATGAAGTGTTTCCGATAGGCAACGATATTTTTGTTAAGGCAACTACCTATCGCGGTTTTGTTACCGTCCACCTACGTCAATACAAGAAATATGGTAAAATTTATTATCCAACAACTGAAGGATTTACACTTAGGCCATGGTGGATAGAGTATATCATGGGTCGCAAAAAAGTTCCGGAAACAAAAGATGAATTACTTGGTGGACTCTACCCCCTGAAAAGGAAATTCAAATCTCAAGTGAGAATTTTTCAGTTTTTTGTTTTAAACGTGTTTACGGGATTGTAAAGTGCCCGGTTCTAAACAAATTACCATAACTAAGGAACAATGGCAAGAAATGATACAGAAATATGATGATATTTCAGCTACAGTGTTGGATCTTATGTATAAGAACATGAACCTTTTAGATGCTTTTAAAACTTTCTGTGAAACTCCTATTGAAAAAACTTTACCAAGTTCTTTGGATAAAAGTCTTGGAGAAGAGTTCCTACTTAAAACTCTAAAAAAATCTATTTGTGATATTTTGATCGAAAATGGTATGAAAGAACCGACTAGACTTGCTGAAGAACTGTTTGGCAACCGCGTAGAAACTTTAAATTCTTTTGCTTTTTCTCTCGAGGTAATGGAATTGGCGGAACATTTTTATTCTAACTTATGGGACAGTCAAAAGTCTTTATTATTGAAACCTGTTAACTATGTTACTGAGGATGTTTTTGAAAAATTAAATTTACCTGTTATATTAAGAGAAGCTAGAGAGTACATGTGTCCTAGTGATACTTTTGAATATTTCGAAGATTTTGTTAATTCTAGCATGTAAATATATAGCAAAAATTTTGAAAGTTTAAATAAAAAAAGTTATGTGTATAATTTGAGTTTGTTTTATTTCTGAATGAATCAAGTAGTTTATTGTTTCACATTCTTAAATTCTCATGTTTTCAAATAATAAACATCTATTACAGTTTAAGTCTTTAATAATTTTATTTATTCGATAATATAAAAACTGGAAAAGAAAAAAAAAACAAAGTTGTTTAGTAAATAATTTCTTTATTTTAATAAGCTTCCCATAGCAAAGGTTTATTTCTAATTCTTTTTGTTACAATAGATTTCTTCTTTACAATCTCTCCACGATTAATAGGTGGACATACATTTTCTATTTTTATAGGATACAATAATTTATTTTTTATAAAATGTTTTGGAATATTCATTTCTTCCAAGGCTTTCAAAAATTCAGATCGTCCAGTAATGTTAGTCCCTTTATTCGTATTAAATATCATATTTCTGCAATATTAGTGTTTGGTAGAATTTGGTTTTCATAAACTAATTCTCCAGTAGAATTCCATTGAAGTATGTTAGCTTTCTGTTTAATTAGCGATAAGAAAGTGTTTGCCTGATTTCTCATCGTCTGAGGTACACTTTTCAAAATGATATGATTATATTCTTTATCAGTAGAAGAGTCTTCTAAAGTATTCTTTATCTTTCCTTCTTCTTTCAAATGATTGTTTATCTTTCCTTCTTCTTTCAAATGATTGTTTATCTTTTCCTCCTTTTTTTTCTTCTATTACTTGCTTCTTTATCCATGGTAGAATAAAATTTTCAATATTCTGTTTTTTCTGAAGTAATTCATAATATTTTATAACTTTCTCATAATCGCTTAAATTACTCTGAAGAATTTTATGCATATCCTTATCAAATTCACTCATTTGAGTTTTCGACGGTGTATGTTTATTCACATCACTTTCCGGGATTTAATGACATTTTTTTAGCGAACTCCATTTATAACTGAGGACAAAACACTAAACACTGTTGGTAATAAAACGTTTAGAAATGCTCCTTTCGGAATAATTAGTTTTCGTTTCTCAAAGAGAGATTTTTTTCTATCACCAATCTCACGGAGAGCAGTTTTATATTTTTGTAAACTTTTCTTCTGCTGCTTCGATACTGGTATATTTCTTTTCAATAAATTTAAAGTACACTCGCAAATATACACTCTTTGGGCAAACGAGTTCTTTCTTTAACTTTTTGGGACACATATGGATGAGCTCTAATTATTGTAGTTGTTTCTTCGTAAGTGTCATGTTGTGAACTAGAGGAATTTTGCACATTACTTGTGTTTTATTTGATAAATAAACTGTGTTTCATTGGGTAATATATGTGTGCGGAGACGCATATTTTCATCTGTATCACAACGCAAATCGATCAATAAGTAAGAAAAGGGTTTTTTGGTAGCATCTTCATAAACCTCTTGAAAAAATTTAACATGTCGTGGAAATATTTGTTTTCCAAGATGAGTTATTTGACTCATATCACGACGATTTTTAAACAATAATATATAATGCGCATTCAGAGTAATTTCTCTCATTTCTTTTTCTTTATGAAAGAAATTTTGGCATAGGAAACAGATACTAATATTTAAATGATGGCTTCCTCTAATAAATAAATTAGTTAAGTTCTTATCACTTCCACATTCAGTCATTAAATCATCGATAATAAATAATGTGTTTTTTCCTAAATAGTCTTTATAATTTGAAGGTAATCCTTCCACAAAAGTTACATATGATATCTCATCATAAAGCGGTTGATAGATCCCGTAAAACCAAACAATTTTATCTGGAACAATATTAAACATTTCTCGTTTGAATTTAATTAATTGAGTTAAAAAGTACATTTTTCCGCATTCAGTTGGTCCACTAACAGTCATCGTGAATGGTTGTTGTAGCCTTCGAAACAATATAAATATAAATAATAAACACAATATAAATACAATATAAATAATAAACACAATATTGGTCACATACGGCACTCACATTACTTTGTAGCTTTACAGGGTTACATGTTGAGTGTGAAAAATTTGATACAAAATTTTCAATGTATTTATTAAACAGTTCAGGTGGACTTCCATAGGAATAAAAAAACTCTAATTCTTCAGCACTCACCATGTAAAAAGCTATCCAATGGCTTCCAGGTTGTCAATTCAAATGAGGTCCGTCACATAAATCGGGAGTATATAAATCGAAGGTATATAAAGTATAACCTTTAACAAATTCTTCACGTGAAATATAAATTCCCTTATCTTGATTAAAACTTGAAAACAAACGATGATAGGCTCTTATATAACTATTGGATTCAAAGTTTAATTCTAGTGGTTTACTCGGCACAGGCTGTCCATCTACGTAAATGCTTAAAAAGTTTACATCGTAGTGTTTAAATAGAAAAGGATTTAAATTATAGCTTCCATTTACAGCTCCGTTGGAAATACAACCTATTATAAGTCTTTTCGGTAACAATCCTAAAAATACATTATCTTGCATAAATGACCAACTTCCTTTTGAAACAGAATATGTTTTACATAACACTCTGTCTATGGGATATTTAGCATTTGATTTTTCTAATGCTTTTGTGTGTCCTAGAGAAACTTCAGGACTCACTTTAACTTTACGTATGAAAATAGATGCATGTTCTAACACTACATTATATTCCATACTATTATCTTTAGCTGATAAACAGTAATCTGGTTTAGAGCGAATCATTTTAATTTTTAAATCCACCATATTGAGTAAAAGTCTATTTCGTTGAAAAATATCACAATGCAATTGTCCTATCATATCAAACGTTTTACTCAGCGATGTCATTTCATAACGTTTTCTTAATCCAATATTTCCATTGGCTTCTTTAGTGGGGTCAGTTTCATCCAAGCTGTTATCTTTAAAGTATCCCTCACAGGTCAATAAACTCTTCTTTGCATCTTCACCATAATTTAAAAGAGTTTCAATGTAAGCACGATAAGGATAAGTGTTACTAGATGAAGAAATCATTCTTTCGTTTAAACTGATATCTACTTGCGAAAAGAGGGAATGTGAAAATAAGTTGACTGGAGCCACGGGTTCTTTATCAGATAAAACAGATCCATCTCGTTTTACAATTTTTACTTTCACATAAATATGCGATGATGCTAAATCAATATACTCTTGTCCGTTTCCAGATATATTAAATTCCAATGGAGCACCATCTCGGATATTCGATATGGGATGATATTCAATAAAATGTCCTTTTTCTATAGCGGTTTGAGTTGGTGGAGTTACAAATAAATCCAACTCTGATTTAGCGCAAGCTAAAGAGTCTTTATGTATGAGAGAAGACATATTTTAAGAGAAAATATCGCGTTCTTTCACCTTCTTAGCTTTATTTGAAATGAATCGTTTCTTGACATGCTTTCGCTTTTTATTACGTCCTGAACCAATCATAGTCTTAACATGTTTGGCGGCTTTATCAGTTAATTCTCTACCAGCTTCTTTCAATCTCTTTTGCGCTGCTATTTTTAAACTATCACCTTGTGAGAGATCGTTTAACACCGCTGTGAAGTAATTGTTTTCCTATAGCTTTAGCACTGACTTTAACATTGGTACTGCAGCACGGAAAAAAAGAACGAAATAGACCACCAAATCCATATCCTTTTTGAAATGATGCTCCTTCATAATAATTCAGTCCATTTCCTGTTTTATTAACATAATAATCTTCAAAGGATTTTTGACAACACTGGTAAGGTACATACATCATGAAAGATATTTTTGTCTAAAGTGAAGCTTCACATACGAGCGCCCACGTTCAAATGGTGTCAGTTCGCCTGTGTGAGTTCTTATAACTATTTCCATACTTTCAATAATTTTACGGTTAACTGGTAAATAGTGTGGTCTGTCATATTGCGCATTTATCACCTCACCGTCAGATCTGCTCACGTTTACAATGCGTAATAAGGGTGCCATCACATCGCCTACAATCTGTGGTTCTACAATATCAGAGTATACTAATAAAACTCTATAGTGAGCACATGGATCCGCTACATTTTCACTTTGTACAATGTTTTCTTCTATTCCTTCTGTACAAGAAATTTCAGTCGATTCAAAACCCAATAACTGTGCTAAACCTTCAGATAATATAACACGCGACTTGTTTTTCACTTTTATAGTCACTCTTTTCGTGATATAATTAAGGTGAAAAGAAATTTTTTTCAAATGAGCGTCAATTAACAGAGATTTTAAAATGGCTGGCACGGTATCATAAAAACCTGGAGGTACACGTCTTCCTAAAACTATTCCATCGCCTAAATCAAATCCCATCAGGTTATTTCTATTGTTAACATTATACCACGTATGTGGATATATAAATTCCACAAGACCAACTTCCCACTCGCCTGTTAGTTCTATAGGCTTCGGTAAACGAACCATGAAATGTGATATTTTATTATCCGGATAATAGCTCATTGAGCTATCACTCGGTAGTATCGCGTAAAAACTCATCTTGGTAAATAAACATATTTCTTAAAATCACTTTAATTTATACTGAAAATAAATCACTAGACTGTATCCATTGGTTAAATTTTTGAGGATAACCTCGATACTTGATAAAATATTCTAAACGACCTTTTCTAGTTCTTTTCTTTATCACTTTTTCTATAATATATTCCTTTTTAGGTGTAACTCTATGAAGTTCTTGTTCGTAAAATGTTCCTAAAATAGGTTCCTCTAATAAATATTTGATACGATACACGGGTGGATTTCGTTTCACACATTCAGTAATCGTAAATAATTCTTCCGTACAATTCGATTTGTATCTCTTTTCAAACATTAACTTCCGTTTTGAGACTCTAACTGTATCTCCGACTTTTAATTTATGTGGCTTTATTTTTTCTTTTTCCATATTTCCATATAATGTGAACCAAACATCACTCTCATTTGAGGAATTATCCTCTTCCGGTAATCTTTTGATACTAGAATGATAGGTATGATTATAACTATACAATAATTAATCTAACACATTAACATAATTGTAAGTGTTACTTTGCGTAAAATATTTCCACATTTTTGTTTTTAAGGTGCGATTAAATCGTTCTACGACAGAGGCCTTTGCGTTATTATACGTTGTAAAAAAACGAATTCCATTGTTCTTTAAAAGTTTTTGTACTTTAGAATTTTTAAATTCAGTACCCGCATCTGTTTGAAGAGATTTCGGTTTGCGCTCTGAAAAGATAGAGGTAAATGCTTTTACTATTTCATCGCTATGTTTTGTTTGTAGTGTAACAGCCCATGCATATTTAGATAAAATGTCTATACATGTCAAAATATATCGGAAACCATGATTGTGTTTTTGCAAACTTAGTAAATCCACAAGATCACTTTGCCACTGTTGATCTATGGCATACACAACAACACGGTTTGTTGGAAATTTTCTCTGAGCTGGTTTGTGTAGAGTGTACGCGTCTACTCCTTGTAGCCATTTCTGTATCTTCTTCTTGGATATTTTCCCTTCCGCAGCACGGTATAATGCATCGACACCACCAAAGCTTGCTATATGTTTTGGTTCTTGATGTGTTTTCTCCATTACAGCAGGAAAATTTATTATTAGAAAAACTTAATTTAAAATTCATCATATTTTAAGAGTTATATTTCCCGTTTCGTTAAAGTATAAAGTAAAATCAATAGGTATATTGTTATTCTCTGTAAAAATATAGATAAAGGTTAAACTAGCAAATAAACAAATATATGTGCACGAAAGAGAGACAACTTCTGCTAATGAAAGCATGTTTATAAATAATTTCTAATCCTATATCTATGTTCTTTTGTACTCAAATAAATGGTTTAACTTATTTACACATATCTAATCAAGTATTCGTAAAGAAACTTAATTAAAAGCAGAAAACGAAACTGGGCAGAAACAAGCAAGCGGGTATAACTATCAACTATAGTTCAAAATTTTCTAAGTCCACAAAAATGGAAAAAATACACTCTTACCTAAAACTGATAAAGAAGGGAAATAAATGATAAAAATTCAAAAACTGTTAAGAACTTCTACTATAGTTGACTGATCTAAAAAAAACCCTCCTCTTAGAGTTGATACTTCCCTTCCTGCCTCCCCCCCTTTCCCTTTTTCAGCAGCAACCCCAGTTTGCTGCTGCTGCTGATTGTTGCTGAACTGCCACAATATTACAACTCCTATCTTTATAGTGATTTAGAAGAAACTGTATAGATGACTATTCCCCCAGGTTTTTAACATTTGTATGGTGTAAATAAAGTATACAAGTTAAAACGTAGTCTTTATGGATTACCCCAATCAGGTCGAAATTGTCATTTACACCTTAAACGGGAATTAGAAAAACTTAGCTTAAAACAGCTAGCTTCGGATAATTGTATTTTCACTAGAATAGAGAATTCTAAGTATTTTTATATTGAAATATACGTAGATGACTTAATAGTTATTTTTTCAGACTTGCAAATGTATAATGATATAGTGGGAAAATTATCTCGGATATTTGAAGTGAAAGAAAATACAGAGAATAAATTTCTAGGTATCGAAATATAAATAAAGGTGAAAAGAGCATAATTTTGCCTCAAACAGAATATATAAACTATTTATTGCAGAAACATGGTATGTTTGATTCTAAATGTGTAAAAACACCAATCGTAAAAGGTGAGTATAGGAGTTTTAATTGTTCAAACGAAATGGTTAATCAAACACAATATCAAGAATTAATAGGGGAACTTAATCTCTCGAACAGAACTCGACCAGACTTAGCATTTGTCATGAGCTACTTATCTCAATTTAAATCATAAACCTGAGAAAAACATTTTAATTTAGTTAAAAGAGTGTTAAAATATTTCAATGGTACAAAGGATAAAAATTTTTTTTTTCTAGTAACAAATCAGGACTTTCGAATGCTCATGCCGATGCAAGCTGGCGAAATGCTGAAAATGGGAAATCATTTTCAGGAGAAATTGCATTGTTAGGTGAGCCTTTAATTTTATGGAACAGCAATAAACAAAAATCAGTTGCTCTATCCACTTGTGAAACGGAACTTGTTTCTTTAAGTGGTGTTTGTAAAGAACTAATGTGGATATTAAATTTATTAGAAGAATTGCATTGTTCTATATTTGTAAAGAAACCTGCGACCATTTCGTCTGACAATCAATCTGCAATTGATTGGTTGAATAGTGCAAAATCATCTTCTAGAACGAAACATATCGATTTGAAACTTCATTACGTAAAGGATATAATTGGCAAAATTATTAAAGTGGAGTATGTGCAAACGGACGAAATGATCGCAGATTTTCTAAGTAAAGCTGTAACTTTTGACAAGCTCACTTGGACTTTGTCACAAATAAATTTAATTGATAAATTGTTAAGAAGTTTAAGTTGTACAAAAAATTAGTTTATTTTTGTTTTATATTTTGTATAAAATGTGTATTTATTTGCAGTGTTGTTAATATGCGAACAAAACCCCATTTTTCCTCTTTCTCTCAGGTAAGTTGCGTGAGTTAGTGTAACGACTTCCCGATAGGGGAAATCGGTATATAGCAGTTGAAGCAGCTTCCTGAGAGGTGGTTCGTTCGTTCGGTCGCATCATAAGCTATGATGGCTGATTAAGATGTATTTTCTTTTGCATAGCACTGTGTGCGCGAGATGTTATTTCCTCAAGTTATATTTTAATAAACTCTTTATTTGCCGGCATTGCTTCAGTGTTCTTCAACACAACAACAATGAGCAATAATACAAAGATTAAAGTTTTTAAATTTTTATGTATTTAACAATATCCCGTGGCATTTATAATTATATAGACAAACTAAAAGTAACAAATAGCTAGTATTATCTAAAGATATCGACTAAATAAATAATTATTCGATTCAAATAAGTTTAAATAGCAAATTGAAATAAAAATAATTAAAAAAAAACTAAGAATTATAAAAATATTAAGTTACCTTTTATTAATCTAAATAAAATACAAACTTAATTCTTATTTTCTTAACTTTTTCAGATCACTAATTTTAAATTCCCTGATCTCTAAAATCAAAATTTTTTATTAGAAATTTCTTTAAAAAAAAATATAGAAAAAATTGAATGTTTTGTAGAAAAACTGTACTGAAACTCATTTAAACTTACCATTATATTTATTAAAACTACAACCTTACAAATAGTACTTCTATTAGAGTAACTTTAAGAAAGTAACTATGTAATTGATCCATTATTTAGAGTTAATTAGTTTTGTGATATCTATAGGGTTCTAAGAATACATTTAGAGGGTAGTCTATATGCAATCCTCTGCGTATATTTTTTCTTCTTTCTTTAGATTATTTTTCCTAATGAGATACTATTGTTAACAAAAAACTATTTACTTCTGTTGAATCAGAGAGATTTTAGCTACTATTATTTACCGCAGAACATACTAGACTACTGTTTTTGAGTTTAATCACTGATACAGCAACTATTTTTATCACTAAATTTAGTGGAGGCCTAACCATGCTCATTATTACAGTTGCATAAATATGCACGTTTCTATGGATCAATATACCCAATATATATATATATATATATATATATATATATATATATATATATATATATATATATATATATATAATAAAATAATAAATACAAAAATATATAAGTATATATCCTCCATTTAAAGAATGTTTTCCCCTAGAGCGAATTTTTCAACTGGGACTAATCGAAATTGTTATATAGAGTATATGTTGTGCTACAAATGCATAAAATATTTAAATTTTATTTTGAATGATAAACTTTACTGTACAGTGAACAAAAAGTCAACACCCTGAATAGTTTTTAATCTAATGATCCGATTTTTGTGTATTAAAACTCAATCAGAATAGTTGAAAGGCCGAACCTTAATTTCGCTAATTAATTAGAGCAAACGATTTTTTAAGTTATGAAAAATACAGAAACATAGTTTTTATTAATAAACATACGTTTTTTTTTACGAATTTGGAATTTGACTTTTGTGGGGTAGCTGCAATCTGGAAAGTTGAATTTGAATAATTGGTTCACTAATTGCGGATTTTACTATGTATCCAGCAATTTTTTAGCGAAACAAACAATTTTTTTTATACACAATTAAAAAGTTCGTTTTCCCAATGATAACTCCATGCAAAAAATTAATTAATTTCTAAATTTTATTTAAAATTTTTATTATTTGTTTATAATCTTTGTAAAAATTTTGAAGTATTTTAAGAATACAAGTTTTTAAGACATTTGAAATTTTATTATTTTAAATTGTAAAATACAAAATCTTGAATGCAGTCGTTTAAATATTTCTTTAGACATCAAATTTTAAACATTCCACTTTTTAAAATTCAATAAGTCAGTAACTACTGGACCACTCTTAGGCACTTTGAAATAATTAAAGGGACCATACTTTCTAAATTGTTTCTACCTCCAATATTTTGTGGGTCATGAATCAAAATCCTAAAATCCTTTAAAAAAATTTTTTTTTGTAATTTGTGTCTAATTTTGTAATTCAAAAAATCGTCTGCATCGATTAATTGGCATGCTTGAGGACACCTCTTCAAATCATTAAGTTTGAGTCTTAGAACGTGATAATCCGATCATTAGGATCAAAAGTTATTTAGGGTGGTCCGTATAAAAAATATTAGATAAAACTAAAATAAAAGATAAAACTTTTATTTTTTTGCGCATTGTACATTAATAGATAAACGAATTAAATTACTCGAATTATAAAAATATACATTATATTATAAAAAGAAGATATATATATATATATATATATATATATACAGAAAATTAATAAATAAAAAAAAACAGAAAAAAATTAAGAAAAACAATAACATTTGTCTGTAATTTACCTTTGTTTTTTCTTCATTTTGAACTTTATATATATATATATATATATATATATATATATATATATATATATATATATATATATATATATATATATATATATATATATATATATATATATATAAAGTTCAAAATGTGTATATATATATATATATATATATATATATATAAAGTTCAAAATGAAGAAAAAACAAAGGTAAATTACAGACAAATGTTATTGTTTTTCTTAATTTTTTTCTGTTTTTTTCTATTTATTTATTTTGTTTTATTATTTATTTATTATTGTTTTTTATTTATTTATTTATTCTATTACTACCTTCTTTTAAACATATATATTATAAAAAGAAGAGAATTCATCAGTAACATAATCTGCGAGGATCAACTATCACCGTGGAAAATATCTAGATAGAATTAATTGCAACTTGTTCTTATGTTCTGGTTTCATATAGAATAAAAAGGGATCGTCAGAACATTAAAGCCTACTTTTTTTGTAGTTCAAAGAATTTTGTGTTTATTCGAGTCTTCAATAAATATAATTTATTCAAATGTAAGCAAAAAATATTTTTTTATTTTAATCTTGTTCCTAAAATACAGTTTTTTAAGCAAATAGTTTTCATTGCAAATATTATAAGTATTTAAATCAAATATTATTTCTTAATATTAGGTGCAAGGAAAGTTAAGAAAAAAATATAAATGCTTGGGATTATTATACCTCGGCATACCTACAATAAATAAAAAATAAAAAAATCCAAATATTGATGTTACAAAAAACAGAGGATGAAAACTATTATTTGCATGTTTTGAATAAGCGGATTATGAGTTCAAATTTCTAAAGAAATTGAAACATTTAAGGCAATTCTCAGTGGAAGTTAATTTTTAAAGTAAAAAGATATTTATTTTTTGTTCTTCTAAACACCAAATGTTAATTGATGTTCATATATTTCATTTTGAAAATATGAAATAAAATGAAAATAAATGGAAGGAAACATTTTCCCTCGAATATTTTATTTTTGATAAAGTAAACGTTAAAATAATTAGTTAAAAGTTATATTTCATAAATGTAACATTAACGTTAATTTTTCAAAGTAAAATTAAAAATCAAAAAACAATGGCGCTTTATTAATTCAATGTAGAATGTGATAATTTGAGCATTGATAACTTGATAAATGTTAAATTAATTAGTTGAAAGTAACATTCTAAAAATTTAAATTCGATAAACACACTAGTTAGAATTAAAAATTTCTAAATTTAACATTGATAAAATTTTTGTTAAGAATAAAAGTTTATAAATATAACATTGGTAAAAGTTATATAGAGTTGTTAAGGTTTATTGTTTTGTATGAATCTCTTGATGAATATAAAATTAATAAAATGCATATTGCTTTTTTTCCCTTTTTAATTGCAATTTTTTGGATAGTTATATTTGTGTTTGGAATTTTATGATATTTTTTTTTCAAAATTAGAATAACAAGAAGCGTGACAGTAACTTTCAATTTAAAAAAATTATCTAGTATTTCATGAAATTAACAAATATAATTTTTAATTTCTGCAATTTTACACAAGTTTGAAATATATCCAAATATTTTGGAAAATTCTATATTGCATCCCAAACTTGTGGAATAAATTGATGTCAGATATGCGTTCGAAAAACCTTTCTTTATTTAAATTATTCGTATAAGATATCATTTAAATTACAAATCGAATTGATTTAATTGACGTCTTCTAGCTAAAATTTTTATAGCTCTTTTGAATGCTCAATGACTTTATCCCGTACAAGTAATTTAAAACTAAGTAATGTGACAAAGTAATCCCACGAGACTTATAGTTCAACTAGAAATATATGAAACTTTTATGTAGCAAACTAATTTATTTTATTTATTGCAACCTAAGATTCATGTTACTCTAGATCAGTGGTTCCTGAACTTTTTTGTCTCGTAGACCCATTGCCATGTTTTTCGGTTTCGGGTACCTGATATTGAGTTTTTGTAAATTCATCAACTTCAAATGTATTTTTGACAGCTGGTATAGTGCTACTCCCTGTGAAATATTTAAATTTCTAACTGTAATGGGAAAAACTTACTATATATAAAACTTATATATAAAATACATACACTTAACTTATATATAAAATACATACACATATAATACATTTTACTAATTATATTAATAAAGCACATAACATTACTAATACTAATTTTATACATTTATTAATTAAATTAAAACTAATTTAATTACATTTAATTAATATATAAAGGGAATAAAATAATGCACTATAAAACCCATACTCTCTACTAATAATATAATTGCGGAAATAAGTTTGCATACAAAACCGTAGTAGTGTATTGTCGGTCTGCTTATTACGTTTTCACGTAAAATCTAAACAAAAAATCTCCGTGATCTTGTGTACTGAAAAAGTTTGAGGTCTAGCTAGCTAAAGAGTTGACGCAGGCTAGGCTACAATTTATCATGGAAAAATACATTTTTGTTACAAAATAAAACTTAGAAACAGAGAAAATAAAACGTACGCGGGTGGAGCTGTTATCCAATTGCTAGTTATAATAATTCAGTTTCATATATCTAAAAATAATCCTAATAACTTAAATTTTAATAAAACTTTAATTTCATAGCTACTTTTATAAATTATGTAGAATGTAGATAGCTATATGTCTTTATATAATGAAGTAGTATAATGTAAGTAAATAGGTACTATCAGTGTATATTGATTATTCCATTCATGAAAAGTCAAAATTAAAAGTTACGACCTGCTTATATGAGATCCACTATCGTTGACCCCCCCATTTTCATTTCATGGACCCCCAATTTTTTTTCACTTGACATGGACCCCTTGCAGGTTGAGGGTCGATATAGACCACTTTTAGGAATCACTGCTCTAGATGAATGAGTTAAGTGAAGCGCATAATGTAATGTCCTTAACACTTCCACCTAATTTCTTAATATTTATCAAATCAAATGGTAAACTTGAAAGCAAGCTATTCTGTTTTAATGAAGGAAGAAGTTACCTATACATATATGATTTCATTTAACTAGTGCATTATTAAAGATTCAGATTATATGTACAATGCGCTGGAAAAAAATCACCCTAAATAATTTTTGCTCTATTGATCGGATTTTCACATACTAGGACTCAATCTTGATGGTTCAAGGGGGTGAACTACGCAGACGATGTTTTAAGTTACAAAATCAGACACAAAAATGTACGTTTTTTTAATAAGCATACTCCCAAAATAGAGAGAGTAGCCAAAATCTGGGAAATATTGTAACAATAATTATGTCTGGAGAGTGGTTCAAAGTTTGAACCCTTAATTATAATTTTACTTTTTTGGTATTTCGCCATATTTTGAGAATTTTATAAGCGAATTAAAATTTTTTTTTGCAGGCAACTATAAAATTCGCTTTTCCGAAGATAATTCAACAAGGAGAAAAAGAAGATAATGTTTAAGGCAAAATACAAAACTGAACGAAATCAGTCGAATAATTTCTGAAAACTTGAATTTTAAAAAGTCAGATATTTGAAATTCAATTTTTAGCTAGATTCGATTTCTAGAAGTAAAGAAACTTGCATCATATGACGGGCATTCACAGCGTACTTAAAATATTTTCATTTTCGAAAAAAAAAAAAAAAAAACCCAACAATGTTAGTAATGTAGTTGGATATTTAAATTGTTTACAACTCAGTACGAGTTGGCGTACTTTTTGTTTCTGTTTTCTAGGCTGGTATAAATCAACAGAAACGAAAGTTCGCCGCTGCAATATGTATGCCAAATGAGGTTGATAATATTTTAATTTTTTAAGCTCTGTGAACTATATTAAATGATTTTATAATGTATAAGCCTAGTCCGTATTCTGTTAAGCCTAGCCCGTATTCGTCTTTAGCCTGCGCCTTCCTGATACTATATTCAAGAAATAAATTGTTAAATGCTGTTAAGTAAAGGGAACGTTTTAGTGAGTTTATAGACTATTCCACTTTCTTGTTTTCAGGTTCCTTTCGATTTTATATTTTGATTTTATATGGTTGTTTAAAAATAATCAGTTGGCTCAACGTCACACTAAATTTATGCAGCTAAGTTTGTTTAAATCTCGTTTTTCTACAAGATCGTATTTTTTTTTTTCTTAAAAGTCCTGAAACTTTCAAACTTTTTAAAGCAGTATTGCAGCAACAAAACCTATAAATTAATTATAATAAGACGAACTTGAAGCTAAAAATATAAAAAAGCATAATATATTATTTCTAAACGCTTTTAAACTGTTTCTAAATTAATGTTGATATTAAAATCTTGATAATAAAAAAAAGTATTCAAAACTCAAATATGCATAAACAAAATTGTAAAAGATTATGAAGGTAAGCATATTTTGCAAATTATGTTTAAAATGATTTTTTTCTTTTATTAATTGTTTTATTCAAGTTTAATTAATACTTTTCCATTTTGTCTGTGCAAGTAATCTCAGTCGTTTTATTTATTTATTTTATTAAATCAAATATGTTATTTTTTAAAAAATAATCTAAAACAGATTTGCTAGAACTAGTTAATATATAATATTACTGTCGATACAATTTGTTTGTTTCGATACCATAAACTCTTTTGCCTGTATATTTATTCTTGTTTGAAAGTTAAAGTGCACATCAATGATAATTATTTTGCTTATCTTATAAAATAACAGTTAAAATCTAAGCATAGTGTGCTATTAGATGTACTATTTTAGGTAAATGAAATATATAATGCATAGAGAAAAAAATTCTGGAAAATTTATTTCACTGTACGGAAGTGACATTTCTGGTTGAAAAAACTATAATTCTAATTAATCAATCCATAATTCTGTTTAATAAAGCCAAAATATACGATATATAAACCTTTTATTTGGTAATTTTTCCTCTCATATGGTTGCGGTTTAACAAGAATTCTAGTTTTTAAAATTATAATTAGTAAATATTACAAATATTATATTTAGTAAATATTAAAAAACTGAAAAATAAATTCAACCGGATAAATGGTTTTTATGACATGCTAAAAGGTATCATGATAAAATTTCCAAATTTCACCTCATTTACCAAATTGTATCATAATTATAAAACCATATTTTTAATTCTACATAAATCATTATCAAAGTGCTTTTTGGTGTTCCTATAAAGCCAGAACACAGTGACTATATTCTGATAGTTTTGGTCAGACCTATTTCTTTGTCAGTGTGTTAATAATAACTTTGATAATAAAACTATTAATTGTAATAGTTGTAACTCTAATTTTATTAATGAAATATGCTTTATAGATATAAAATATTAATAATTTATTAGCCAGTTCAGATATAAAATGTTAATGATAACTTATTTCATACATACAAAAAATTCTAATAGTTAAAACTTAAATATTAAATCTATGAAATATTAATAAAAGTAAATTTAATAATGAATTTCAAAATATCTTCGATAAAAATAATACGTTAAGGAAAGTAAATTTAAAAATAAAATTATAAAAAAGTTTCTAATAACTTCAATAATATAGAAAAAATGAAAGATAAAATAGAAAATAATAAAATAAAAAAGAATAAAAGAAAGATAAAATAGAAAATAATAAAATAAAATAGAAAAAATGAAAAAAAAGAAGATAAACTTACTTTTTGCCAAATTTAAAAATAAATTCTCTTAACTTTTAGAATTCGAATAATTAGTAGTAACTATGATAAAACTATTTTTCGTATGAAATGTTCAAATTATTTGAATTCATCCAAAGAAATAGATAAAAGCTTTTCTCTTCATTCACTGAACCATTCATGAATCAGGGAGCAGAGACGAAAATAACACGACTGTTTCAGGTGCAAACAATTTATCTCTTGCGCTTTTTGGAGCGCAATATATATATGAATAAAATAAAAACTAAAATGCAGAGAAACAGGAATGGGAAAAGCAATAGTCGTTATCAAGACACATCTATTGCTATAATTGCGATATTTCTGAATAGAGAATAATTATCCTAAGATAAAAATTATTCTTTATATGTGTCGATATCGCAAAAAACATTTTGTTGAAAAATTATGAAAAATGTAAAAAGTAATCTAACTTACCGGCATGTAGCAAACTTAACGGCGTGATTAGGTTTAAAAGTATGATAATTAAACAGTTAGTAAAATTGGCGAAGAGGTAAAATATTTGAAGTTGTGCTTATAGCTTGAATCGAATAAAAAAAATATATATTTGATCGAAGTAGAAAAAATATTTTAAGTAAGTAAAAAATTAGTGCTGCCATCTATGAGAAGAATTAATAAAATTTGGAAATTAATTTATTAGAACCCAAAAATGGAGAAAATTTTTTATGTTTAACGGATTCAATTTAAAAAAAAAAAAAAAAAAAAAAAAATCATTTCCATTCTATCATTCATACGGATACATCATAGGGATAGAAAGTCGTTTATAGACTTTATCCTCCATTCATACATCCTTACATAATTTAAAAGTATACACATTTTTATCATACATAGGGTGACTTATTTAAAAGTCAGAGCCTGAGCATAAAATTAAGTCGTTTATAGACTTCATCCTTCATTCATACATCCTTGCATAATTTAATGGAATACACATTTCCATCATTCATAGGGTGACTTATTTAAAAGTCTGAGCCTGCACATAAAATGGATAAAAAGTTGTTTATAGACTTCATCTTTCATTCATACATCCTTGTATAATTTAATAGAATACACATTTCCATAATTCATAGGGTGACTTATTTAAAAGTCAGAGCCTGCAAATAAAAATGCAAGTAAATAAAACAATGAAATGAAAATGCACAATGAAATAAAAATGCAAGTAAAATTAACTCTTATACTATTATATATATATATATATATATATATATATATATATATATATATATATATATATATATATATATATATATAGTAGTATAAGAGTTAATTTTACTTGCATTTTTATTTCATTGTTAAAGGTCATTTCATTCTGACAAATATTTAGGTTACATGTTTTTCCCCTAAGCTCTCCGATTGCGATCAGTTACTTATTTCTCACCAAGTATGGTTACTAAAGTTTCTTTGTTTCATTCTTTTATTTAAAAACTTATTTTACTATTCTCTCCATCACTACCGACATCTGATACGATAGCGTTATTTTAAATAGAGTTCGTAAGGTCCTTAAGAAGTTAAAAATGTGGGGGCGAAACTAAAAAGATGTATTTTATTATGTTTATATTCACCACAACATTCAATATTTAATTTCAAAAATTTAATTTTAAGTGTAATGATAACTTTATAATTACGATCTATACTGATACCACAGTGTTCATAATTTATTAAGGACTAGATTCTTGACTTTTTAAATGAAAGGTCAAATAAAAAAAAGAGTTTCAAATCTTTGAAAAAATTAAAATTCATCAGAAGTTGAAGTCAATTTTACTTAGAGTTTATCATTGTATTTTGCAGTTGTAGATTATTTAGAGATTTGCTAATTTTAATTAGAATTTTACTAGTTCTAATTGTTGAAATAGAGAAAATAATGAGACCCCTCTACCCTTAACTATTTCCAGCATTTATGCAAACAAATCCTTTCATTGGAATCCTTTCATTTCTGAAATTATTAAAAGACGGTCGCAGATATTATAGATGAAAAAATAGCTTAGCAACAATATTTGAAAATTAATGCTGTTGGTAGGAATCCTTTGGCCAACGTAGGAACTAATTCAACCCACCTCTTTATATAAGGTAAAAATGTTTAATAAAAGAAATTATCTGAAACTTAATGCATACGTGGTAGATAACTCTTTTAAGTTTTACTAAGTTAAATTAATAATTTAACTTTTTGATCAATAAGTCACTGACATTCTTTGGTTAAATAATCTGTGGCTTAATTAATAGAAAACTATAAATAGAATTAAAATGTATGAATTCCTTCCTATAGGATTTAAGTGGATAACTTTTAAGCATTTTGAACATTGCAAATATTGCAAAGCATAAATTAGCTGAATGACATAAAGTTTCTCCTTTTTAAATGTAAAAATTATATAAAACAAATAAATATTTTGTAAATTTATATTTTGATTATTTAATAAAAATGAATTATTTAGTGTAGTATAGCAAACTTTTAGGTATTCTTTCCTATCAATTCTTTTATTTCAGTTGCTTTGTAACAGTTTCTTTTCACAAAAACTAATCAATTTTATCATCGAATTTTAAATTGATAGGGGGGGGAGTATTTAGAGGCTAAACTAACTCAGAAATTGGGCTAAATTACTTTTTCTATGATACGCCGAAGTATTGTTAGAGATTCGCTCTTTGAAAAAATGAGTTCATATTTTTAAAAATGTTAATTTCTTGAAGTATGTTGATGTATGTAAATTGTAAAAAATATAAAAAATGCCAATATTTTGACTCAAACAAAAACATATTACAGCGGAACATAGAGTCAAAATAGCAAGATTAGAGAATTCAAAAAAAAAAATTAAAAGATAATATAAGAATATTAATAATTCATACTGATTTAGTTTTTGGATGCTTACTAGGGTCTTCGTTTTTGCTTCATCAACGGAAAACAAATAGCCAATGTGAAAATTATATAAATACCCATTTAAAAAAATACACATGCTTTATAACATTTGTTAAATAACAAGTATTTTTCCGAATTAGAATTTTTAAAGAAGTTAGCTGCCTTCTAATATAAGAGTTCACTCTTGAAACTACTGATCATGCATGAAATATCCTACTACCCTACAACTGAGCTCAAGAATTTGCACTTCATATGATTTCCGAATGATATTAAGTAAACTTGGTTTCTAGTAAAACGAATGGATATTATTTACATACTCATTTCGTTAGCTTATTAAATAAATAATTAAAAAAATTAAAAGAAAAGAAAATTTAGGTTTATTAAAGAAGAGTAACACTTTTTACAGTTTTTAATTCTGACATTCTTTTCATGAGATAACTTCTTTTGCCGACGATTTTGTCAGTTTTTATTATTAATTAAAGCCAGCTTTCGCATTCTTGTAACTTTTGCATTTTATATTTGAAATTTTAAAGTCGAATGACATGCATGAAATGACCCTATTTCAAAGAGTCAAAGTTAAATAGTTGCAAGGCCGATTGTTTCGAAAGGAATTAACTACTTCGGTGCAATGAAACAATTGTCAATGAATTATTAATATTCTTGTGTCCCTATTACAAAATATTAGATCCAAATTTGCATTCATTATTTCCTCAAAACGTGTATTAAAACTATTATTATAGGTTATTTAAGTAGAAAAAATCCTAATGTTAGAAAAAGAAAAATGTTTGAGATGATGATTCTAAAAATAGCACGTTTTTCGAATCTTTTTACAATTTTTTATTTTAGTAGTTGTTAACGAAACAAGGCATATCAAACTTTTTCCTTATATAGCAATTTTTTTTTAAACCGTGAAAAAGTTGAGAAATAAAACAACTTTTTTAGTAGATATTTTCAACTTCTTAAAAGAAAAGGGTAACTTTCTTTATGTTAGTGGGCAAGAATAACTTTGAACGTCAAAATAAAATTTTATGTCCAAAGTTTTTTGCTCATTAAAAAAACAAAAAACAATCTGTTGTATGTTTTTGCTGTACTCACAAACGCATTTATTTTTCATTACTCAAATAAATAATAAACAATAAAAAAAGGAAAATTAATAATTTATCTTCATTTTTCGAAAACAATAGTATGATTAGTAAATAGTCAGGTGTTCTGCATCGAATGATATTGATCAGTAGAATATTTTTGATTTCTTAACAAGATTTAGTTCTCAGCTAGCTGGCAATAATTCTAAGTTTTCTTTCAATAAAAGCTTAACAATAACTTAAAAAATAATTTTATTTTAAAGGAAAACATAAATTAAAGTACTAAAGCAATTAATTAGTATATTAATGGAAATATATATATATATATGGTAGCATAAAAAATAAGATTTTGAGAAATGTTAAAATTTAATTAAAAAGTTAGAAAAATAATTCTGCGAAACACGCGCAGACAAGTAATTTACAAATTTATTTTTAGATTAAGACGATATATAGGATGTAAAGAAGTTTTAAGATGCTTAAAAATGTTGACTACGCATTCGTATTAATAATTATAAAAAATATATATTCAAGAAATTTATAAATATATTATTCCAAATCTATGCATACGTATGTAAATTATTGAAATTGTATCAGTTATTGAAAAACAAAATCAAAAAGTAAAAAATAATCACATTTAATAAGCACAATCTGGTGTATAATCATATTCTATCAGAAGCACGCTTTTATAAAACAAAACATTCGTTGAATAATGTGTTTTTTATTCAAAATGTTTTATTCAAATTTCTTTACTAAATTGAAAATAAATTATTAAAAGACTAAAAAGGTAACATCGTATTTTATAGTTTGAAAGAAATAAAAATAAAAAGATAAGCAAACGATTATTAGCGAAAAAAATATGAATGAAATTTTACGCTACGTCCGCGAAGTCAAGCTCCTCGCAAGTTTATCACATTTTAATATGAATCACCCTATTTATTCATTTCTTTATTGTCGCCAAATTATTTTTTTAAAAATATTTAATTTTAATTTTTCTCAGCTTCTAATAAATAAAAACAGTTGAAACTTTAGATTTTTCGATTGAAAAATATGTAGATTAATATGGTAAAGAAAATTTCATACCTTATAATTCAAAATTTTTTCATCCTCAATTTAATTAAATAATAAAAAATAATTAATAAAGATTAAAAATTATTTTTTTCATGAAATTATCTTTGGGTAAATGAGTTTCAAGAGTGGATGCAATTTTCTTTGAATTGTTTTATTAGTTTTAAAAATATGACTAAAAACGTAAAAAGTGAAATTAACATTAAGGGGTACGAACTTTGGATCGCTCTCCTGACCAAACTATGGGGACCATATTTCCCAGATTGCGGCTACCCCCTATATTTTGAAAGTTAAGAATCCAAATATGTAAAAAAAAAAAAATCTATGTTTATTCAGAGAAAGTACGTTTTTGTGTCTGATTTCGTAACTTAATTCATAGTTAGCATGTTTGAGGTCACCCCCAGGAACCATTAAGATTGACACTTAGTTCGTGAATATCCGATCATTAGAACGAAAGTTATTCAGGGTGATTCCTTTTTCTTCTTTTTTTGCGGACTGTACAGTTTTCTACTTAAATAACCTATAATAATAGTTTTAATACACGTTTTGAAGAAATAATGGATGCAAATTTGGATCTAATATTTCGTAATAAAGAAACAAGAATATTAATAATTCATTGATAATTGTTTCATTGCACCGAATTAGTTAATTCTTTTCAAAACAATCGGCCTTGCAACTATTTAACTTTGACTCTTTGACATAGGTGTCATTTCATGCATGTCATTCGACTTTAAAATTTCAAATATAAAATGCAAAAATTACAAGAATGCGTAAGCTGGCTTTAATTAAAATAAAAAACTGACAAAATCGTCGTCAAATGATGTCGTCTTTTAATATTTTTAATAAACTGACGAAATGAGTATAAATAATATCCATTCGTTTTACTAGAAACCAAGTTTACTTAGTATCATTCGGAAATCATATGAAGTGCAAATTCTTGAGCTCAGGTGTAGGGTAGTAGGATATTTCATGCATGATCAGTAGTTTCAAGAGTGAACTCTTATATTAGAAGGCAGCTAACTTCTTTAAAAATTCTAATTCGGAAAAATACTTGTTATTTTACAAATGTTATAAAGCATGTGTATTTTTTAAATGGGTATTTATATAATTTTCAAATTGGCCATTAGTTTTCCGTTGATGAAGCAAAAACGGAGACCCTAGTAAGCAGCCAAAAAGTAAATCAATATGAATTATTATCTTTTAACTTTTTTTTTTGAATGCTCTAATCTTGCTATCCACTATTTTTTTATTTTTTGTTTGAGTCAAATATTGGCATTTTTTATATTTTTTACAATTTACATACATCAACATACTTCAAGAAATTAACATTTTTAAAAATTTAAACTCATTTTTTCAAAGAGCGAATCTCTAACAATACTTCGGTGAATCATAAAAAAATAATTTAGCACAATTTCTGAGTTAGTTTATTCTCTAAATACTCCCCCCCCCCTCAATTTAAAATTCGACAATAAAATTGATAAGTTTTTGTAAAAAGAGACTGTTACAAAGCAACTGAAATAAAAAAACTGATAGGAAAGAATACATAAAAGTTTCCTACACTAAACTAAATAAATTATTTTTATTTAATAATCAAAATATAAATTTACAAAATATTCATTTGTTTTACATAATTTTTACAATTTAAAATGAGAAACTTTATGGCAAGTAAATAATTTATGCTTTACAATATTTGCAATGTTTAAAAAGCTGAAAAGTTATCCATTTATATCCTATAGGAAAGAATTCATACATTTTGATTCAATTGATAGTTTTCCATTAATTAAGCCACAGATTATTTAACCAAAAAATTTCACTGTCTTATTGTTCAAAAAGTTAAATTATTACTTTAATTCAGTAAAACTTAAAAGAGTTATCTACCACATATGCATTAAGTTTCAGATAATTTCTTTTATTAGACATTTTTACCTTATATAAAGCGGTGGGTTGAATAGTTCCTACCAACAGCATTAATTTTCAAATATTGTTGCTAAGCTATTTTTTCATCGATAATTTCTGCGACCATCTTCTAATAATTTCAAAAAATAAAAAAATACCAATGAAAGGATGTGTTTGCATAAATGTTGGAAATAGTTAAGGGTAGAGGGGTCTCATTATTTTCTCTAATTCAACAATTAAAACTAGTAAAATTCTAAT
The DNA here is from genome assembly GCA_949128135.1 of Parasteatoda lunata. Taxonomy (NCBI): domain Eukaryota; kingdom Metazoa; phylum Arthropoda; class Arachnida; order Araneae; family Theridiidae; genus Parasteatoda; species Parasteatoda lunata. Next base: position 16,743,966 of record OX421970.1, read on the forward strand.
TAAAATTAGCAAATCTTTAAATAATCTACAACTTCAAACTACAACGATAAACTCTAAGTAAAATTGACTCCAACTTCTGATGAATATTAATTTTTTTAAAGATTTGAAACTCTTTTTTTTTCATTGTTTTTTGATTTGACTTTCATTTAAGAAGTCAAGAATCTAGTCCTTAATAAATTAAGAACACTGTGGTATCAGTATCGATCGAAAGTATAAAGTTATCAATGAATTTAAAATAAAATTTTTGAAATTAAATATTGAATGTTGTGGTAAATATAAACATAATAAAATACATCTTTTTAGTTCCGCCCCCACATTTTTAACTTCTTAAGGACCTTACGAGCTCTAATTAAACCGACGCTATCGTATCCGATGTCGGTAGTGATGGAGAGAATAGTAAAATAAGTTTTTAAATAAAGGAATGAAACAAAGAAACTTTAGTAACCATACTTGGTGGTAAATATGTAACTGATCGCAATCGAAGAGCTTAGGGAAAAACATGTTTGCAAAAGTCAGTTTCGGAAATTATACATGAGGATGCTATTTACGAATCCTACTTATTTAAGGAAAAATGTAACCTAAATATTTGTCAGATTGAAATGACCTTTAACAATAAAATAAAAATGCAAGTAAAATTTACTCTAATAAATAATTATAAAAATATAAAATTAATATAAAATTACTATATATATATATATCAAAATAAAAAAATACAAAAAACAAGAAGAAAATTAAGAAAAACAATAGGTTTTATTTTTTGCGCATAAGCTGCAAGTGAATAGAACTCATAAAATAAGTTCAAAAAGTAGAGAAAACAGGGAAAAAATTACCGAACAATGAAAGAAGGGGGAAAGAAATAATAATGCAAATAAAAATAACAAAAAACCGGAAGAAAAATAAATCCAAAAAAAAGCAAAAATTTTAAAAAATCCGGAAAATTAAAGATATAATCTTTTCATCAGCTCACACGAAAATATCTGCAGAAAAGAGTGCTTTCTAATAATGTATCAAATAGGCAAAGCAAAATATATCAATACAATAGTGTGAGGAGCACTCAAAAGGTTTTACAAAATAATTACAACAAATAAAATAGAACACAATAAGTAAAAATATATCACGTAAACACAGAAAATAAAATATAAAGAAAAAACTGAATAAAACATGAAATGAAATCAAAAAAGTGAGCAGCGAATTCAAATGAACTTACATGAACGGAAAATTTTTCAAAAATAATTTAAATTATTTTCGTAAAAAAATAGCCAGATTGCAAAAAAGTGAAAACTAAAGTGCAAATTGAGATAAAAGCGTAACTAGAGGATTTTTGTATTAAAGTGCGTTCTTACTGCATTACTGAAGTGCGTTTGATTTGTTAGTTACCAAGGATGGGCCCGAAATGGATGTGCGTAAGGTAATATTATGCTGGATAATTTGAAGAAGTTGACAATTAATATTTACAGAAAATAAATATTTATTTAAGAAAAATATATATAAAATAGAAAAGAGAAAGAAACATGAATTGCCTGTTTTGCACATAATTTTAGTCACGGATTTGTTCGAAAATGATTTGCACATGGAAAAATTATATAAATTAACAAAGAAATTGTTTAGTAAATTATTTTAGACATGGATCTACCCGAAATGAATTTGCACATGGGAAAATTATATAAATTAACAAAGATATTTATTTAGTAAACAAATCTAGCCATAGATTTGCCCGAAATGGATTTGCACATGGAAAAACTATATAAATTAACAAAGACATTTTTAGTGATTAATTTTAACCACGAATTTGTCCGAACTGGATTTGCACATGTAAAAATTATGTAAATTAACAAAGAAATTTTTTAGTAAATAATTTAGGCCATGGATTTGCCCGAAATAGATTTGCAAATGGAAAAATTATATAAATCAATAAAGAAAATTTTTAGTAAATATATCTACAATAATATACGATTAACTCAAAGATTTTATATAGAATTTTATTACTTTACTTGGGTATCCATTGTTTTTTATAAAATTTTGAAAGAGTTTATCTATTTGATTTTTTGGATAAATAAATATTACTACATATTCTTTTAATTCTATTCATTTCATTAAAAGTGGTATTTAAATATATGTTCCTAGAAACATTAGAATTCCAAGTAAATAGTTTATTTATTCTTTCTCTCTTTTACTCTTTTCTGTGGATCAAATCGCGTGAGCTGATGAAAAGATTATATCTTTTATTTTCCGGATTTTTTAAAATGTTTGTCCTTTTTTTCTTTTTTTTTTCTTCCGATTTTTTGCTATTTTTATTTTTATTATTATTTTTTCCCCTTCTTTAGTTGTTCTGTAATTTTTCCGTTGTTTTCTCTACTTTTTGAATTTTTTGATATATATATATATATATATATATATATATATATATATATATATATATATATATATATATATATATATATATGTAATACAAAAATAATAATACTTTTGTATTAATAAAAGAATTAAAACTCTTTCGTTTTCATAAAATGTCTTTGTTAAAGATTAAGCGTAGAGATATTCTATTTTGGGAATTCAAGGCTAAAAACACACCATGAATTATAATTAGATTTATATTTCAAAGGAGGAGTTATTTTTAGAATCTCTCCCTCTGTCACTTCCATATTAGGAAGCATAAAATGATTTTCCTTAAGGTGTAGGAATACAAGGAATGTAACGACTGGACTTTTCACCCCTTTGGATTACTAGTATATAATGCAGGACAATTGTTTTAGCGTGGCTTTTTGCTGTACCATGTTGTCAACCTAAGCTTCGCCACTACTGTCTGGATGTTAATCCACCCCCCTCCAGCTGGGAGAGTGGGTGAGACTTCTGTTGTCACCAATTGTCATCTAAATAAAGCTTGATTAGAATTTAATTACTTATCATTTATATTAAATTTAACTAAAGTCAACTAAAAATATCAGTGATGTAACACGGATATCACAAGCTGGGAGAGTGGGTGAGACTTCTGCTGTCACCAATTGTCATCTAAATAAAGCTTGATTAGAATTTAATGACTTATGATTTATATTTAATTGAACTAAAGTCAACTAAAAATATCAGTGATGTAACACGGATATTACAAGCCGGCAGGATAGTTACTTGCTGAGGAAACCATTGTTATCTATTTTCCGGCTGACTGCAACGTTGATAAAACCTCATCCCATCACCCACCGGGGGAAGAGAAAAAAAAATTGCTTCATTGGCAGTGAAAAAAGTATGAAGGAAGGAAGGATTGATTTCACCACTCGATCGCTTTAACTACCTGTACCTCATCGCTAGTGGAATGTTGACATTGGCTCGAGCTTGTCACATCTATGAAAGCGTTTGATGTCTAAAAGTAGTGCCTCTACATTGGAAGAAACATCATCCATGGTAGTGAATCGGCACCGAGTGACCAAGAAAGTGATTTTGAATTTATAGAGGAGCTTTTTGATCCTTTATTAAAAGTTCCTTTGTTTAAAAAGCTGCTGTTAACACCAGTGATATGTGCGCGCGTGTGAAATCCCGAAGATTTATGTGAAAACAAAAGTGAATGTGCGCGTTTAAAAAAAAAAAAAATGATGATATTTTTTTTTCTCTTCAACATAAAAAGTCACGAAGGTCGAAAGAAAGTGTTAGCAAAACAGGAAAGGATTTACTGTAGACATATATATTTTTCTCTACTTTTTCATAATTTGTGATACTGTTATGATTACATATTTTAGTGATCTAAAAATTTTTTATTATGAATAATCAATAGAGAAAATTTAATGGTTGAATTGCATTTCGTATGTTTACCTTGCTTTTTTTTTAAAAAAAAATTATTATATAATAGTGTATTTTTATGCATTTAAAATGTTTTTGAGGGAAATAAATGTGTTCCAAACGTCAATTAAATTTGTGACGGCAAACAAAATTCAAAATTTTTCAGAATTTAAAAAAAAAAAAAAAAAAAAAAAAAAAAAAAAACTAAAAGAAATTTGTAATGCTTTTTTTTTTCGGACTTGGTCAAAACTAAATATTCCTATTAAAAATGTGAAAAATTAAATGTTACCCAAACAAAAGAACAGTTCACACTTAACAAAATTTGTGAGTTTCCCCTTATTACGATAGGCGAAATTGTTAACTCAGCTAAGTTTTTAATACTTGATACTGATTTACTATATGCTTTAGTAGGGTTGCAAACTTGCAAAGATTTTTGTTTGTTTATTGATTGTGTCGGGCCAGTTGTTGCCCAATTTGGTAAGAGGCTGATCATCTCTGCTAATTCTAACAATGACAACTTATCTTTGCATATAGACAGCAGAACTCTAAAAATGTTAAGGTTAAAAATGGTGAAAAAAATAAAAGTTTCAGATGTTTCAAAAAAAGTAAACATTTTGAAAAAATAGAAGTTTAAGATGTTTCAATAAATGTAAACATTTTGAAAAAATGAAAGTTAAAGATGTTTCAGTAAAAGTAAACATTTTGAAAAAATAGAAGTTTAAGATGTTTCAGTAAAAGTAAACATTGAAATATATATATATATATATATATATATATATATATATATATATATATATATATATATATATATATATATATATATATATATATATATATATATATATATATATATATCTTTATATATATATTTCTTCTGTGCGTGTGTTTGTCACTGAAATCCTCCTAAACGGCTGGACCGATTTAAATGAAATTTTCTGTGTACCTTCAGAAGGATTCGAGAATGGTTTAGATTCACAATTCGGTCCAATTTCAATTGTTTTTTTAATTAATTTTTTATTGAAGTTATACTTCTTATGCGACTTCCAACAAGAAAGCGTTAAACGTTTAACGCTACATTTTTATTGACCGGGAAATCACGTGGTAGGATCCAGTTTTCCCTCATTCATTTCCATATTGTTTTGGTTCTCACTAGCATAAAAATAATAAAAGTCATAAAATTTTTGTTTTTCTTTTGTCGATAGTTAGTGCTGTGATCAAAATCAGGAAGATATTTTGTAATTTCGTGTTATTATTGTGTTTGAAGAGTTTTGAAGTGTGCATTTTAAAAATGTAAAAAACTACACATTTTGTAGATTCAGTGCGGAATTGAAGTGAGTATTTTGCATAATTTTAGATCGAATTTATACGTGCGTTGGTTAACAACCACTCTAACCTATAAATTTATTTGTGAAGCTAATTGATTTCATATAAAACTTTTTCAATTGTTTTTATTTAAAATTTCTTATTTGAAATATTAAATAAAAAAAAGCAAAAAAATAAAATTACACATTTTTTATCTAAAATTTGGTACAATAAATCTTTTCAGTCCTGTTACTTAATTAAAACATCATAACGTAACCAACGGCGAATGCAAGATAATCGAGCTTTGATACGAGCATCACTTAATTGTCTTGCGTTTGAATATGACCCTGAAATAAACTATTCATCACATGCATTAATCTTAATCGGTAGTAAGGACAACGAGTGTCAATATTGTCATGCTTTAAAATACAAAGGTGAATCAGCTGGTTTATGTTGCGCATCTGGAAAAATTTCACTTCCACCGTTAAATCCACCACCGGAACCTTTGAAAACATTATTAGCTGGAACCGCATCTCAATCGAAATTGTTTTTACGGAAAATTCGTAAATTCAATTCTTGCTTTCAAATGACATCATTTGGAGCAACAAAAATTCTTCATAATGAAGATGGTCGTAATTTTGAATCTACATTTAAGATTCAAGGTCAAGTGTACCACCAAATTGGTTCATTGCTTCCAATGCCTAATGTCGATCCAAAATTCTTACAAATTTACTTTATGGGCGATGAGGAGCAACAAACTCATACACGATGCGTATACAACCATATAGAGCAGATGGAGGAACGAGAAATTGTGGACATTTTGGAAACGTTCTTGCAAAACCATAACCAATGTATAGGATTGTTCAAGACTCTTTCCAACAGACTGCAAAACGACAACTGCGCCATTGTTATTAAAGCAGACAAAGTGCCCCATGGAGAGCACGCAGGCACATATAATGTTCCAACTGTTAATGAAGTTGCAGTTGTTATGGCTGGTGACCCATGTGAACGTCGAGATATTCGCATACAACACAGAGATAATACAATACAAATAATTCAAGACAATCATCGTTCTTACGACGCACTGCAACATCCGTTTATATTTTGGGAAGGAGAAGATGGATATCATTTAAATATTAAACAAAGGAATCCAACAACAGGCACAACTTATAGATTATTTTATAATTTTTTTTGAACCAATTATTTCTGTTTATCTTATAAATAGTTTTATTTACAGGTGAAGAACTAATCAAGAAAGTTAGTGCGATGAACTTCTACGCATACCGGTTGATGATTCGTGAAAATGAAGATAACACTCTCCGATGCAGACAGCTATTTCATCAGTACATTGTTGATATGTATGTAAAAATCGAAAGTGAGAGATTGCGTTATATAAAATTTAATCAAAGAAAATTCGTTCTGAGGAATACATTCATTTTCTCGACGCCATAATCGGTAACGTAGATGCAACGAATGATATCAACAACATCGGTACCGCATATATTCTTCCATCATCATACATTGGTAGTCCGCGTCATATGCAAGAATATATTCAAGACACCAAGACTTACGTACGCGCATACGGCCGACCAGATCTTTTTATCACATTTACGTGTAATCCAAACTGGGATGAAATTAAAAATTTGCTGTTATCAGGTCAAACATCGATGCATCGCCATGATATCATTGCACGTGTGTTCAAACAAAAATTGAAATCTCTGATGAAATTGATTACACATCACTCGGTATTTGGTGAAACACGATGTTGGCTTTATTCTGTTAAATGGCAAAAACGAGGTTTACCTCATGCGCATATTTTGATTTGGTTGGTGGACAAAGTACGCCCAGAAGAAATTGACAAAATTATTTCAGCGGAAATTCCAAATCCGAATGTTTCTTCAAGAATTGTTTGACATTGTGACTACTAATATGATCCATGGTCCATGTGGTTCTCTCAACATGATGTCACCATGTATGGATAATGGAAAATGTGCGAAACGTTTTCCTAAACCATGTCAAACTGACACTATCACCAATATCGATGGTTATCCATCTTACCGTCGTAGTGATGTAGACAATGGCGGTCAATCATATGAATTGCGTCTATCAAACGGTGTAAGAGTGGACATAGATCATCGCTGGGTGGTTCCATACTCACCATTGCTGTGCAAAACCTATAAAGCACACATAAACGTTGAGTTATGCAGTTCGGTGAAGTCTATCAAGTACATTTGTAATTACGTTCATAAGGGCAGTGATAAAGCTATATTTGCTGTTCAAAATGTAAATAAGAATGACGAAATAACAAATTATCAAATGGGACGATACATAAGTAGTAATGAAGCTATTTGGCGAATTTTTACATTTCCTATACATGAAAGGGATCCTGCTGTTGTACATTTGGCTGTGCATCTTGAAAATGGACAGCGTGTTTATTTCACAGAACAGAATGCACTACAACAAGCTTTAACAGCTCCAAAAACAACTCTTACTGAATTTTTCAACCTTTGTAATCGACAAGATATTGTTAGTGAATTTGCGAAGACATTAATGTATACTGATGTTCCTAAATTTTTTACATGGAATAAACAATCAAAAAGTTGGGAACCACGGAAACGAGGCACTCCAGTCCCAGGATTTGCCGACATAGTTATGACAAATACTTTAGGACGATTATATACAGTTCATCCTAAGCAACGCGAATGCTTTTTTCTGCGTTTCTTATTGGTTAACGTTCCTGGACCGACATCCTTCCAATACTTCCGAAAAGTCAACGGTACTTTATACGGCACTTTCTTTGATTCGTGTCGTGAGTTACATTTATTGGAGGATGATGACCATTGGGACCTCACACTTGCAGATGCAGCACTGAGCTCATCTCCATAGCAAATTCGTCAATTATTTTCAATAATATTGACAACGTGTTTTCCGTCTGAAGCATCTGCTCTGTGGAATAAATATAAAGACTCAATAAGTGAGGATATTTTGCATCGGATTAGAATTACTAATCAAAGTCTCAGTATTGAATTCTCCGCAGAAATATATAACGAGGCATTAATAATGATTGAGGATATTTGTATTCTTATTTCGAACATGCCGCTCATAAATTTTGGCATGCCAGCGCCAATCCGCCAAGCAGCAGATATAAATAGACATCCATTTTCAAGATTTGCTAGATGTGAATGGGAAGAAACAAAAGTGATTTGAAATATAAACGTAAAGTTGCCAAAGAAAAATGGAAAAATAAAGGTGAGAAAAAAGCTGGGGAAAAAAAAAATCAGAAATCGAGAGAGAGAAAAATGAAAAAGAAAAACAAGAAAATCCACTGTGACCGAGAGGTGCAAATCATTGCAAAATGCACTACCGCATGCTATGGAAGGATGGTGAGGAACAAATTTAGTTAATTTATGAAGTAAGATTCCAGGACATCAAGAAAAGCTAATATGAGTGGAGTAGAAATAATTTTGATTTTAACAATGTGCAGCAATTGATGATTACTCGCTTTCTTGATAATGTACAGTGGGCGAAAAATGAACCACCCAGAATAACTTTTGATCTAATGATCGTATCTTCACGTTCTAGGACTCAATTTTAATGGTTTGAGCGGGTGATTTCAATGGGGGTGCTAATTATTTTGTGCAGGCGATATTTTAAGTTACAAAATCAAACATACGTTCTCTGAATAACATACCTTTTCTTGACAGATTCAAATTTCTGACCCCCAAAACATAGAGAGTAGCTGCAATCTGGTCAGGAGAGTGATCCAAAGCTTTAACAGTTTAATGTTAATTTTACTTTTTGCGTTTTTCACCATAACTCGAGAATTTCGTAAGAAAATTGAAAAATTTTTGCCCAAAATTATAAAATTCGTTTATCCAAAAATAATTCCATGCAAAAATAAATCTTAGTAAATGTTTATTAGTTGTACAATTTTATTTAATAATATTCAAAAAAATTTTGAATTGTAAGGCATACAAGTTTTACGTCATTTTAAATTATAATTTTAAATTACACCTAAAAAGGAATATATTATAGAAAAAGTGATAAAGAAAAGAACTAGGAAAGGTCGTTTAGAATATTTTGTCAAGTATCGAGGTTATCCTCAAAAATTTAACCAATGGATACAGTCTAGTGATTTATTTTCAGTATAAATTAAAGTGATTTTAAGAAATGTGTTTATTTACCAAGATGAGTTTTTACGTGATACTACCGAGTGATAGCTCAATGAGCTATTATCCGGATAATAAAATATCACATTTAATGGTTCGTTTACCGAAGCTTATAGAACTAACAGGCGAGTGGGAAGTTGGTCTTGTGGAATTTATATATCCACATACGTGGTATAATGTTAACAATAGAAATAACCTGATGGGATTTGATTTAGGCGATGGAATAGTTTTAGGAAGACGTGTACCTCCAGGTTTTTATGATACCGTGCCAGCCATTTAAAAATCTCTGTTAATTGAGGCTCATTTGAAAAAAATTTCTTTTCACCTTAATGATATCACGAAAAGAGTAACTATAAAAGTGAAAAACAAGTCGCGTGTTATATTATCTGAAGGTTTAGCACAGTTATTGGGTTTTGAATCGACTGAAATTTCTTGTACAGAAGGAATAGAAGAAAACATTGTACAAAGTGAAAATGTAACGGATCCAGGTGCTCACTATAGAGTTTTATTAGTATACTCTGATATTGTAGAACCACAGATTGTAGGCGATGTGATGGCACCCTTATTACGCATTGTAAACGTGAGCGGATCTGACGGTGAGATGATAAATGCACAATATGACAGACCACACTATTTACCAGTTAACCGTAAAATTATTGAAAGTATGGAAATAGTTATAAGAACTCACACAGGCGAACTGACACCATTTGAACGTGGGCGCTCGTATGTGAAGCTTCACTTTAGACAAAAATATCTTTCATGATGTATGTACCTTACCAGTGTTGTCAAAAATCCTTTGAAGATTATTATGTTAATCAAACAGGAAATGGACTGAATTATTATGAAGGAGCATCATTTCAAAAAGGATATGGATTTGGTGGTCTATTTCGTTCTTTTTTCCGTGCTGCAGTACCAATGTTAAAGTCAGTGCTAAAGCTATAGGAAAACAATTACTTCACAGCGGTGTTAAACGATCTCTCACAAGGTGATAGTTTAAAAATAGCAGCGCAAAAGAGATTGAAAGAAGCTGGTAGAGAATTAACTGATAAAGCCGCCAAACATGTTAAGACTATGATTGGTTCAGGACGTAATAAAAAGCGAAAGCATGTCAAGAAACGATTCATTTCAAATAAAGCTAAGAAGGTGAAAGAACGCGATATTTTCTCTTAAAATATGTCTTCTCTCATACATAAAGACTCTTTAGCTTGCGCTAAATCAGAGTTGGATTTATTTGTAACTCCACCAACTCAAACCGCTATAGAAAAAGGACATTTTATTGAATATCATCCCATATCGAATATCCGAGATGGTGCTCCATTGGAATTTAATATATCTGGAAACGGACAAGAGTATATTGATTTAGCATCATCGCATATTTATGTGAAAGTAAAAATTGTAAAACGAGATGGATCTGTTTTATCTGATAAAGAACCCGTGGCTCCAGTCAACTTATTTTCACATTCCCTCTTTTCGCAAGTAGATATCAGTTTAAACGAAAGAATGATTTCTTCATCTAGTAACACTTATCCTTATCGTGCTTACATTGAAACTCTTTTAAATTATGGTGAAGATGCAAAGAAGAGTTTATTGACCTGTGAGGGATACTTTAAAGATAACAGCTTGGATGAAACTGACCCCACTAAAGAAGCCAATGGAAATATTGGATTAAGAAAACGTTATGAAATGACATCGCTGAGTAAAACGTTTGATATGATAGGACAATTGCATTGTGATATTTTTCAACAAAATAGACTTTTACTCAATATGGTGGATTTAAAAATTAAAATGATTCGCTCTAAACCAGATTACTGTTTATCAGCTAAAGATAATAGTATGGAATATAATGTAGTGTTAGAACATGCATCTATTTTCATACGTAAAGTTAAAGTGAGTCCTGGAGTTTCTCTAGGACACACAAAAGCATTAGAAAAATCAAATGCTAAATATCCCATAGACAGAGTGTTATGTAAAACATATTCTGTTTCAAAAGGAAGTTGGTCATTTATGCAAGATAATGTATTTTTAGGATTGTTACCGAAAAGACTTATAATAGGTTGTATTTCCAACGGAGCTGTAAATGGAAGCTATAATTTAAATCCTTTTCTATTTAAACACTACGATGTAAACTTTTTAAGCATTTACGTAGATGGACAGCCTGTGCCGAGTAAACCGCTAGAATTAAACTTTGAATCCAATAGTTATATAAGAGCCTATCATCGTTTGTTTTCAAGTTTTAATCAAGATAAGGGAATTTATATTTCACGTGAAGAATTTGTCAAAGGTTATACTTTATATACCTTCGATTTAACTCCCGATTTATGTGACATTTGAATTTCCAACAACAAGGCAACCTTCGCTTGGAAGTAAAGTTTTCTAAGGCGTTAAGTGAAACTATTTCGCTACTAATCTATGCAGAATTTGAAAATATTATAGAAATTACTAAATCGCGACAAATATTGTGTGATTTTCCTAACTGAGAAATATGAATACTTTGCAATTGAAACAAGTGATGATGCGTGACAAGTATACAAGGAAATACTTTATAAATGTTTTTGCAAGTGATCTGCTGCCTAAGAAAATTACACGTTTTCCTGCATGTTTAATTGTAAATGTGGATTCTTCGAAACAACCTGGAAGCCATTGGATAGCTTTTTACATGGTGAGTGCTGAAGAATTAGAGTTTTTTGATTCCTATGGAAGTCCACCTGAACTGTTTAATAAATACATTGAAAAATTTGTATCAAATTTTTCACACTTAACATGTAACCCTGTAAAGCTACAAAGTAATGTGAGTGCCGTATGTGGCCAATATTGTGTTTATTATTTATATTGTAAATGTAGAGGACGAAGTCTTCGTAAATTTTTGTCTCATTTTGTATTAAATAATATATGTAATGATAAACGAGTTTACAATTTTGTTTCTAAACGATTTCATGTACAAACACAATTTTTTCAATAAAGTATAAAAACGGTATTTTTCTGTGTCTGTTTTCAATTGCAATGGAGTTTCCAAGGCTAAAACAACCATTCACGATGACTGTTAGTGGACCAACTGAATGCGGAAAAATGTACTTTTTAACTCAATTAATTAAATTCAAACGGGAAATGTTTAATATTGTTCCAGATAAAATTGTATGGTTTTACGGGATCTATCAACCGCTTTATGATGAGATATCAGATGTAACTTTTGTGGAAGGATTACCTTCAAATTATAAAGACTATTTAGGAAAAAACACATTATTTATTATCGATGATTCAATGACTGAATGTGGAAGTGATAAGAACTTAACTAATTTATTTATTAGAGGAAGACATCATTTAAATATTAGTATCTGTTTCCTATGTCAAAATTTCTTTCATAAAGAAAAAGAAATGAGAGAAATTACTCTGAATGCGCATTATATATTATTGTTTAAAAATCGTCGTGATATGAGTCAAATAACTCATCTTGGAAAACAAATATTTCCACGACATGTTAAATTTTTTCAAGAGGTTTATGAAGAGGCTACCAAAAAACCCTTTTTTTACTTATTGATCGATTTGCGTAGTGATACAGATGAAAATATGCGTCTCCGCGCACATATATTATCCATTGAAACACAGTTTATTTATCAAATAAAACACAAGTAATGTGCAAAATTCCTCTAGTTCACAACATGACACTTACGAAGAAACAACTACAATAATTAGAGCTCATCCATATGTGTCCCAAAAAGTTAAAGAAAGAACTCGTTTGCCCAAAGAGTGTATATTTGCGAGTGTTCTTTAAATTTATTGAAAAGAAATATACCAGTATCGAAGCAGCAGAAGAAAAGTTTACAAAAATATAAAACTGCTCTCCGTGAGATTGGTGATAGAAAAAAATCTCTCTTTGAGAAACGAAAACTAATTATTCAGAAAGGAGCATTTCTAAACGTTTTATTACCAACAGTGTTTAGTGTTTTGTCCTCAGTTATAAATGGAGTTCGCTAAAAAAATGTCATTAAATCCCGGAAAGTGATGTGAATAAACATACACCGTCGAAAACTCAAATGAGTGAATTTGATAAGGATATGCATAAAATTCTTCAGAGTAATTTAAGCGATTATGAGAAAGTTATAAAATATTATGAATTACTTCAGAAAAAACAGAATATTGAAAATTTTATTCTACCATGGATAAAGAAGCAAGTAATAGAAGAAAAAAAAGGAGGAAAAGATAAACAATCATTTGAAAGAAGAAGGAAAGATAAAGAATACTTTAGAAGACTCTTCTACTGATAAAGAATATAATCATATCATTTTGAAAAGTGTACCTCAGACGATGAGGAATCAGGCAAACACTTTCTTATCGCTAATTAAACAGAAAGCTAACATACTTCAATGGAATTCTACTGGAGAATTAGTTTACAAAAACCAAATTCTACCAAACACTAATATTGCAGATTTATTTAATATGATATTTAATACGAATAAAGGGACTGACATTACTGGACGAACTGAATTTTTAAAAGCCTTGGAAGAAATGAATATTCCAAAACATTTTATAAAAAATAAATTATTGTATCCTATAAAATTAGAAAATGTATCTCCACCTATTAATCGTGGAAAGATTGTAAAGAAGAAATCTATTGTAACAAAAGGAATTAGAAATAAACCTTTGCTATGGGAAGCTTATTAAAATAAAGAAATTATTTACTAAACAACTTTGTTTTTTTTTCTTTTCCAGTTTTTATATTATCAACTAAATAAATTTATTAAAGACTTAAACTGTAATAGATGTTTATTATTTGGAAACATGAGAATTTAAGAATGTGAAACAATAAACTACTTGATTCATTCAGAAATAAAACAAACTCAAATTATACACATAACTTTTTTTATTTAAACTTTCAAAATTTTTGCTATATATTTGCATGCTAGAATTAACAAAATATTCAAAAGTATCTCTAGGACACATGTACTCTCTAGCTTCTCTTAATATAACAGGTAAATTTAAAATTTCAAAAAACTCCTCAGTAACATAGTTAACAGGTTTCAATAATAAAGACTGTCCCATAAGTTAGAATAAAAATGTTCCGCCAATTCCATTACCTCGAGAGAAAAAGCAAAAGAATTAAAAGTTTCTATGCGGTTGCCAAACAGTTCTTCAGCAAGTCTAGTCGGTTCTTTCATACCATTTTCGATCAAAATATCACAAATAGATTTTTTTAGAGTTTTAAGTAGGAACTCTTCTCCAAGACTTTTATCCAAAGAACTTGGTAAAGTTTTTTCAATAGGAGTTTCACAGAAAGTTTTAAAATCATCTAAAAGGTTCATGTTCTTATACATAAGATCCAACACTGTAGCTGAAATATCATCATATTTATGTATCATTTCTTGCCATTGTTCCTTAGTTATGGTAATTTGTTTAGAACCGGGCACTTTATCAATCCCGTAAACACGTTTAAAACAAAAAATTGAAAAATTCTCACTTGAGATTTGAATTTCCTTTTCAGCGGGTAGAGTCCACTAGGTAATTCATCTTTTGTTTCCGGAACTTTTTAGCGACCCATGATATACTCTATCCACCATGGCCTAAGTGTAATTCCTTCAGTTGTTGGATAATAAATTTTACCATATTTCTTGTATTGACGTAGGTGGACGGTAACAAAACCGCGATAGGTAGTTGCCTTAACAAAAATATCGTTGCCTATCGGAAACACTTCATCGGGCATGTGGTCGTCGCTAAATAATCCGTCGTCCTGGAAAAATGATAAAAAAAGAATAATTAATTATCATAACATATAAAACAATTATCAACAGTATACAATTTTATATAAAATAATGTTACTTACTTTTGAAACATCGATTCTTAACTTCTTGTTTGAAGGAAATTCCATTGATTGGTCTACTTTTTTTTTAGGATTATTAATGTTAGATATTAATTAAGAGAGAGAAAATAAAAACATTGACTAACACAGTAACACACAACAACAAATGATACTACAACAGTAAGTGAAGGAGACTTTATTATGGTTTGATAAGATAAGCATTTGTTCCAGAACATTCTAAAGTTTCCCTTTGTGAGGATGATGTCATATATATGAGATAAGTATACATTCCATTTAGGGGAATGTAATGATAGAACACATCAAAGAATAAACAAGACGTCGCCTGATAAAATGTACCAGTTTTAGTTGAGTTCATGGTAGTTTGGTTGGTCAGTTTTGAATGACATCATGGTACTGATAAGATATGTCCAAGTGGTAACCTGTTCACATTTTATAATATATATACTGCTGTTAAGAAAGCAATATTTTCTCTTTAGCTTTTAGTTCAGCTAGTGCTTTATAGTTTTAAACTGAATTTTATTTAGGAATTTCATCTACTATCGACATGGATTACTTCAACGATGAAGTAAGTATTATTCTATGTTACAAATTTATTTTCCTAAAAATTTTAGATTATGCGTTTACAAATTTATTATTAAGTTCATATTTTAGATTATGGTGTAAATTCATTTTGTTTAAGTAATACTAAATTTTATTTTCGCGAAAATGTTTCACAAATGTTTTCTAAAACTAATTTTATATTATGTTAAATAATTCATGTTCTACTAGTTTAATTTTTCTAAAAGAACTAAAGACTGTTTGACAATTTTACCAATTACAAATGTTTCCTTAAACTAATTTCCTATTGTGCTAAAACACTATTGTTCTACTAGTCTAATTTTCCTAAAAGAACTTAAGCTCTTTTGACAATTTTTTCTGACCTAAACTAATTTTAGACTATGTTATGTTTAAAACTTTATTTTGTACATGTTTTATAATAAAATACTGAACTCTTGAGATAATTTTATAAATATACTTTTTTAGTTCATTGATTTTGGTATTTCCACCGAAGAATTGAATGAAATTTGCAATGCAGTAGAAATGGCTCAAGTGTGGGATGATCCTCAGTTCAACTTTGAACCGACGGAAACAGTGTCACCTCAGTTGGAAAGCTCTACTCTGCTATCGCAGCCTGATATGCCTACTGCCGGATCTTCATCACCCTCTGTTGAACCATCAATGTCTACTACAGGGCTATCATTACCTATTGCGGATCCATCGAAGGAAAAACGCTGTGGCAAAAAAGTCTCACCTTCAAATTTTCTAAGTTGACATTATTTAATTTAAATGTATTCTGAAATTTAGTTTTGTTTTAAATGTATTCGTTTAAGTAAAAACTTGTTTGAGAAAAAGTATCTTAAATTATATTCTTTAAAATTAATGTATTCTAAAACTGTTTAAGTTTCATTCACATTTGTAAAAACTTATTTCATATATAAACTTATTTGTGAAAAAGTATCTTAAATTAAATTCTTCTAAACTAATTACTAATGTAATCTAAAACTATTTTAGTTTCAATCACATTAATTAAAATTTCGTTAGTGTATAAACTTATTATTATGTTATTTTATGTAAAACTAAATTTGTATAAATCATAATTTGTTTCTATTTCAGGTCTGTCCTATCTGCTGTAAATTTTTCAGCCGGAAGTACAATTATATACAACACCGTAAAATTCATGACGAAATTAAGGAATTTAATTGTCCTCAATGTAACAAGTCCTTCTCGAGGAAATATAACATGAACCAGAATGTGAAAAATAAAGTTTGCACAACTAAGAATGTAAGTATAATTTCAATAACACAGAATTAAACATGTTCTATTTAATTTGTATACTCATTACTGTAATTCCATACAGGTTTTCCAATGTGATCAATGTCCTTCGAAATTTTCCAATAAATACGAGCTGCTTGCTCACACAAGGCTGCTTCATTTTAAGAGGAAGTTGAACGAGGAATCATCATCATCATCATCATCCAAAAGAGTTTCTCCATCGCCAGCGTTAGGGGTTTTTTCATCCTCAATTCTAACTCCTAGCGAAGATTCCATGTTTGACTTTAACTTATTCTTCGAGGAGATGCGTCCGAAGCTCAACGAAAAACTGAGCGCTGAAGTTCGAGAAAAGGGGAACATCAAATTCTACCTTGTTGTAAAGACCTTATGTAGTAGGAAAAACTCAGAGGGGATACCTGAGTACGCAACTCCCTGCTATAGAAGCAACTGTTACATCCAATTGTTTGAAAATAATCTGGAGGTAAATATAAACACTGGTTTTCTAAAAATTCATGGTGCTTTTGAAAACTTTTGCAATAATGGTTCAGGTTGGATACTCGAATTTATTGATTTTATGGAAGTATCCAGTGCTAAATATTGCCCGTTAAGCGCGAGCAGTTATATCCCATTGCCCACTAAAATTTTAAGTAAAAAAGCTGTTTTAAACATTCAAAATTTAGATCAAAAACGTCTCGTATGGTGTCTTTTGGCTTTTCGAATGAATATTCATAAATCTCAAAATCCACAACGAGTTAATCATTATTTACCATTCGAATCAAATATTAACTTAGGCAATTGTAGCTTGTCGGTACCCATATTCCAAATTCTTAAAATCGAGACACTCAATAACATTCGAATTAATGTCTTTGGGTACGACGAGGTAATATTTCCACTGTATATTTCTGAGCGAGAGAATGTTGAATGCTGCAACCTACTTTTAATTTCAAATGAAACGCAAAATCATTATTGGCTCATTCGAAATTTCTCTCGTCTGATGGGTGATGCCACTAAACATAATCCTAAAAACTTCTATTGCTATCGATGTCTTCCTCGATTTGCAGTAGAAGAGACGCTTAAAAAACACTTAACTTTTTGTAAACATAATTCCTCCCAAAATATTAAAATGCCTGATGATAAAGATAAAATTGTATCATTTCATAATATTAATTTTCAGCATCCTATTCCCTATATAATTTATGCAGATTTTGAGTCTCTCATTGAGAAAATTGATAGCTGTCAACCCAATCCTTTGGCCTCATATACTGAGAAAATGTCAGTTCATACACCCTGCGGTTATGCTTACGTAATCGTAGGACCTGATGGTAAAACATACAAACCTGTTACGGTCTACAGAGGACCTGATTCTGTAGACCACTTTTTAGAAAACATATTAAGAGAAAAGGAGGAGTTGGCAACTAAATTAACCACAATAGTCCCCATGGGCTTCACCCCAGAAGACGAGGAGGCCTTTCGTTCTGCCGTGAATTGCGGAGTGTGTGATCAACCCCTTGGTGACGACAGAGTTCGTGATCACGACCATCTCACAGGAGCTAGACGTGCACCCCTTCATCGTTCTTGTAACTTAAAATTTAAATTAACTAAAAAAAATCCTGTTGTTTTCCATAATTTAAAGCATTACGATGCTCATCTAATTATGCAAAGTTTGGGGAAAATTAAAAATCATCGTTTTAATGTAATTGCCAACAATATGGAAAAATATATTTCTTTCAGCATTGATAAATTTTATAACAAAATTAAAGTTTCTTTAAATTTCATCGACAGTTTCCAATTTATGAATACGTCATTGGAAAAATTAGTATCAAATTTATGTTTCGGTCATTTTAAAATTTTAAAAGAAAATATTAATCATCCTTCTCTAAGTCTACTTCTAAGGAAGGGTATATATCCATACGAGTATATGTCCTCCTTTGATAAGTTCGAGAAAGATACGCTGCCCCCTATAACTGAATTTTACAGTTCTCTTACTGGGGAAAGTGTATCTGATGAGAACTATCAACATGCCCAAACGGTTTGGAAATCTTTTAATTTAACTTCTTTGGGGGAATACCATGATTTATACGTAAAATCTGATGTGCTACAGTTGGCTGATGTCTTTCAAAATTTTATACGCCAGTGTATGCAACACTATGGGTTGGATTGCGGTCATGTCATGACATCACCTGGTGCAGCATGACAGGCTTCTCTTAAAATGACGAATCAGCCTCTCGAATTATTCACAGACATAAATATGCACTTGTTTATCGAACGTGGTATTCGATGAGGTGTTTCCATGATAAGTCACCGTCACTCTGTAGCAAATCATGACTTTATTCAAAATTATAACGCGGAGGAGGAGTCCAAACATATAATATATTTGGACGCCAATAATTTGTACGGGTGGGCAATGTCCCAGTATTTACCATACGGTAACTTTGAATGGGTTACACCTTCTGATACTTTAATTGATCACATTTTAAATTTAAATGACAATAGTGAAGATGGGTACGTGTTAGAAGTAGACTTAGAGTACCCCCCTCACTTGCATGATATTCACAATGATTACCCATTGGCTCCTGAAAAGATGAGTATTACGGCTGAGCATCTATCACCGTTTGCAACCGGGATGTTAAACGGTGTAAAATATACTCCTTGCACTAAACTAGTTCCAAATTTAAATAATAAGGAAAATTACATCACTTACCATAAAAATTTACAACTTTACATATCGTTAGGCTTAAATTTAGTTCGCGTTCATAAAATTTTAAAGTTTAAGCAAAAACCATGGCTTAAAACCTATATCGAGTTTAATACGAATCAACGTAAAAATTCTCATTCGACCTTTGAAAAAGATTTCTTTAAACTTATGAACAACTCGGTATATGGTAAGACTATGGAAAATGTTCGTAACCATATAGATGTTCAGCTAGTTAATACAGAGCAAAGGGCTAAAAAGTTAGTTGCAGCACCATCCTTTAAACGTTTTAAAATATTTAATCATGATCTCGTGGGTGTTGAGAGAACGAAAGTTTAAGTTACGCTCAATCGTCCTATGTATATTGGTTTTGTTATTTTGGAATTGAGTTAGGTACATATGTACAAATTCCATTATAACACTATCAAACAAACATATGGTGAAAGAGCAAGACTTCTTTTTACGGACACAGACTCTCTCACTTATGAGATTAGAACTTTAAACATTTATAAAGATTTAGGTGTCCATAAGCAATTATTTGATTTTTCAGAGTATCCTCCTGACCATGAATTATATTCAATAAATAATAAAAAGAAAATAGGCTGTTTTAAGGACGAGCTCAATTCAAAACCAATTTTTGAGTTTGTTGGGCTTCGTTCTAAAATGTATTCTATTCGGACGGAAGATCTTGAAAAGAAAACTGCCAAGGGGATTTCAAGATCTATCGTCAGAAACCATATAACTTTTAATGATTACAAAAATTGTTTAATTTCATTTACACCCTCTTATCACACCATGAATAGAATCCAGTGTAAAAACCATAATTTATTTACCATCCAGCAACGGAAAAAATCTTTATGACAAACGATATCTACTAGATGATGGTATTACATCATATGCTTATGGACATTATAAAATTAATAGATCTTAAATTGTTTTTATTCTTAATATAAATTCTTGTAAATTTAATAATTGTTGTAAATTGTATATAATTTTGTAAAGTGCTTTTGATGATGGTATTTCCTCATATGCTTATGGACACCATAAAATTAATAGATTTTAAATTGTTTTCATTCTTAATATAAATTCTTGTAAATTTAATAATTAATGTAAATTGTATATAATTTTTGTAAAGTGTTATATGCCTCCTGGGGAACTGCGCACTATAAATAGCAGGAAATGCGCCACACATCCTACCTCTATGGTGGTGAGGAAATGGATGTATTTGTATTAGAATATAACTTCTGCTAACGAAAGCATGCTCATAAATAATTTCTAATCCTATAGCTATGTTCTTTTGTACTCAAATAAAAGGTTTAACTTATTTACACAAGTCTAACCAAGCATTCGTAGGTCAGTGGTTATGATATCCAACTACTGACCCACGAAAGCTTTTTGGCGTGAGTTCG
Organism: Parasteatoda lunata; assembly: GCA_949128135.1. Classification (NCBI taxonomy): domain Eukaryota; kingdom Metazoa; phylum Arthropoda; class Arachnida; order Araneae; family Theridiidae; genus Parasteatoda; species Parasteatoda lunata. The sequence continues at coordinate 16,764,930 of OX421970.1, forward strand.
ATCCTAAGCCTTTAAATATATTTATTTTTTCAATAATAAAATATATTTAAATTTATTCTATTTCTTACATTTCCATATAGATGGCACCACTAGAGTAAAGACATACACGTGATAATAACCTAATTTATTTATTATGTAATAAAACTGACGTCATTTCTATATAATATATAGGAATTCTCCCTCCGAAAAAACGAAACTAATAAGTGTTGCCATCGTAAACTGGAAAAATGAATATAAATAAGTGTAGCCACCGTAAACAAGAAAAATGAATAAAAATAAGTGTTGCCACCTTGCAAAATCTAATTAATGAAAGTAATATTAAAAAAAGAAAATTAAAAGCTGAAAACGAAACTGGGCAGAAACAAGCAAGTGAGTAATTTCCTCTCCAAAAACAAAACGAATAACTGTTGCCACCGTAGACAAGAAAAATGAATATAAATAAGTGTTGCCAACCTGCAAAATCTAATTAATGAAAGTAATATTAAAAAAAAGAAAATTAAAAGCAGAAAACGAAACTGGGCAGAAACAAGCAAGCGGGTATAACTATCAACTATAGTTTTATATCAACTATAAAATTCATCATATTTTAAGAGTTATATTTCCCGTTTCGTTAAAGTATAAAGTAAAATCAATAGGTATATTGTTATTCTCTGTAAAAATATAGATAAAGGTTAAACTAGCAAATAAACAAATATATGTGCACGAAAGAGAGACAACCTCTGCTAATGAAAGCATGTTTATAAATAATTTCTAATCCTATATCTATGTTCTTTTGTACTCAAATAAATAGTTTAACTTATTTACACATATCTAATCAAGTATTCGTAATCTAATCAAGTCCACAAAATTGGAAAAAATACACTCTTATCTAAAACTGATAAAGAAGGGAAATAAATGATAAAAATTCAAAAACTGATAAGAACTTCTACTATAGTTGACTGATCTAAAAAAACCCTCCTCTTAGAGCTGATAATTCCATCACCTGCCTCCCCCCCTTTCCCCTTTTCAGCAGCAACCCCAGTTTGCTGCTGCTGCTGACTGTTGCTGAACTGCCACAATATTACTACTATTGATGATAAAAACTCAACTGGCTTCAAAAAATATGAAGAGAAAAGTAAAAGTCGACATGTTTCCTGCGTTCAATTATAATCGCCCATTCTCAAAACTTGTTATGCTTGAATAACTTGTGACTTTTATTATTGGACGCTCAAAACATGTCTATTTTTATTATCATCTATTATTTTTTAAATCAATGAAGTTTCTATATTTTCGATTCAGTTTCTTGGGATTATCTATTTAGTTACACAACATATTAAATTGTTTCACTCGATATTAAAATAAGTTTTACTTAAGTTATAGGCACAGGTTCTTAGATTGAAAAAATAATAATTCACTACTTTGTAAAATAATCGATGCAGTACATTTTTTTTTTTGCTGCAAGGCTTAACATTTTAATTTAGGGACATAAAAAAAATTCCGTTTACAATTGAAATTTCAAAAGTCGATTGTGAAAATGTTATGTCCCCTAGCACCAGGAATTGAAATTAAATAGTTACGAGGACAACTATTATTATATAATAGTTACAAGGACAACTAAGTTAGCGTTTCCGTCCTACTCGAAGTTGTTTATATGGTATTTTTAAAAGTTAATTTTTTCTTCGTTTTAATTTTCAAACAAATATGTTTCGATTAAACAGATTTCATAGCGAAATTATTGAGTAGGTCCCTTGGAGCAATATCACTCTTTTTTTTTCTTTTTTCAAATCCTCCTAGCTAGCGACAGCTAGACAAGTTCCATAAGATTATAAACACGCAAAAAGTCTAAATAACTCAAGGGCTCCCTGATCAGATCGTCCCAGGAAAGGCGGAGGCAGTCCAGGAAGCGGTCTGGAGAGGCCAAATCTGAAGAACATTTTCCACAAACTGGGAAAACCCTGCAACTTCCAAAAAAAGTAAGGGTCCTCAGATGACCACTGGCGAATCAGGACAAAGCTGTCTGGTCCCTGCGATCACAGGTGAGGCCAAGGGATCCACCAGGGCTCTTTCTCCTGTACCAATTACTTGCTGGAGGGGTAAGAAATTTCAAATTTTACCCTACTTTTCTTGATCGTGTGGATCTCCGGGAAAGTCCAGACCTGGAGGGGAGCCGGGGCCTCAGAGCCTTCCTTTGCCAGTCCATCGGCCACCTCATTATCGTGTGCATCTACATGTGAGGGGATCCATTGCAGGTGGATTGTTCGGGATTTGGAAATCTGTTTCTGCATGTTTAGAACAGAGATACTAGTTCTGTCACCCACAGTACTCCAGTCCCTTAGGTGTTGGATTGAGCTCTTACTGTCCGATAGAATCCAGACCTCACCAGACCTCCCCTCCTCCAGTATGGTCTTCAGACCCGCCTCAATGGCAATCAGTTCGCTTCTGAAAACCGAACAATGGTCTGAGTTTCTAATTGCTATCTTTTGTTCATCATTCGGGAACCTGATATATATACCACTATTTTGACGAAATATAGGAAAAACCAGTTTTCACAGTTTCTTTAAAAAGTATGTTAGCCTTCTTGCCACGTATTTTTTAAAATTTATTTTTAATCAAAATAAGTTCGGAAATTGCGTATTTTTTACTGCATTTTTTTAAAAATCAGATGATTCTAAAATTCGCTCGGCTTCGGAAACTTCTTACAAATTTAAATTTTTAGTATTTCCTGCTTAAGAAAATGAGGCATTGTTCCTGATAACAAATTATACTACAATAATATCTTGGGAATCGGGCTAATGTAAAAAATTAAACAAAATAGTTTAGTATGTTATCTGGAAAAAAATCTACATGGAATCATGAAGAAAGAATCATTTAAGATACTGAGATATTTTAAGACGCTTAAAAATTTTGGCTACGTATTTGACAGCTTTTTATGTTCGGTATCTTTATACTCTTTGTAGTGACTTATAAAACATCAACATTATTTTAGATAATCTATGCTGAAGTCACAAGGAAAAAAAAAAAAAAAAAAACAGCGGAATGTTTTTAATTTCTTAACAAGGTTTTATTCTTAGCTAGCAGACAATAATTCTTTTAAAAGAAACTTTTGACTATAATTTAAAAAGGAACTTTACTTTAAAGAAAACCTAAATTAAAGTACTAAAAAAATGTATTAGTATATTAATGAAGAAATAATAAAAGTGGTAGGGTAATAAATAAGATTTTTAAAAATGCTAAAATTTAATTAAATAGTTGGTAAAATAGTTCGGCGAAACACATCCGTACAGGTGATTAAAAAATTACTTTTAAGATTAACACGATATATGAGCAATTCTTCAAATAAACGCCAATAAGGCGGCCAAAAAAAAAAAAAAAAATTGGGAGGGGGGGGGGGCACACTATTTCTAAATGAATTTTCTTCTTTTTTACACCCTAAAAAGGCAAGAAAAAATCGTGAACATGAAATTTTTTCTTTGTGACATACTTTAAATGTGACATACTCTTTCTGACATACTCAGATAAATCTGAGCCATTTATTCAGATGAAACGATTTTTACATAAATATAATACTATTATAATGTCTCTCTAAAATGTATTTATAGAGATTTCATACTATAGGATTATATTTTAGTATAAAAAAAAAATAAATAAAAAAATTTAATCAAAGTTCGTAAATTGAAAAAATCGGGAAAAATTTAAAATTGGTATTTTGTCATTTAAAATATGTCACAAAGAAAAAATGTCATGTTCAATATTTTCTCTTGCTTTTTTAGGGTGTAAAAATGAAGAAAATTCATGTAGAAATAGCTTGCCCCCCCTCCCCCCCCCAAAAAAATTATTTTTGTTTGGCCGCCTAATTTTCGTTTATTTGTAGAATTGCTCATATGAGCAATTCTACATATAAACGCCAATTTTTTTACTAAAATATAATCTTATAGAATGAAATCTCTATTAATACATTTTAGAGAGACATTATAATAATATTATATTTATGCAAAAATCGTTTTATCTGAATAAATGGCTCAGATTTATCTGAGTTTGTCAGGAAGAGTATGTCACATTTAAAGTATTTCACAAAGAAAAAATTTCATGCTCACGATTTTTTCTTGCCTTTTCAGGGTGTAAAAAAGAAGAAAATTCGTGTAGAAATAGTGTGCCTCACCACAAATTTTTTTTGGCCGCCTAATTGAATTTTATTTTTAGAATTGATCATATAAGATGTTGAGAAATTTGCGATGATGTGAGATATGCTTAAATATGTTTACTACGTATTTTTATTAATATTTATGAAAAATATATTCAAGAAACTGATAAATATTTTATTCCAAATCTAGTCATACGTATGTATATTATTGTAATTGTTATTGAGAAAAAAAAAACTAAAAAATAAAAAATAATCACATTAAATAAGCACAATCTGGTGTATAATCATATTCTATCAAAAGCATGCTTTTATAAAACTCGACATTCCTTGAATAAAATGTTTTTTATTCAATAAAATGTTTTATTCAAATTTCTTTATTAAATTTCAAATAGATCTTTAGAGGATTAAAAAAGAAGCATCGTATTTTATAGTTTTAAAAAAATAAAAATAAAAAGATTAGCAAACGATTATTAGCGAAAAAAATATGAATGAAATTTTACGCCACGCGTGCTAAATCAAGTTCTTCGTAAGTTTATCACATTTTAATATTTATCGCCCCATTTAATTATTTCTTCTTTGTCGCCAAATTATTCTTTTAAAATAATTAATTTTAATTTTTCTCATCTTCTAATAAATAAAAACAGTTGAAACTTTAGATTTTTCGATTGAAAAATATGTAGATTAATATGGTAAAGAAAATTTCATACCTTATAATTCAAAATTTTTTCATCCTCAATTTAATTAAATAATAAAAAATAATTAATAATGATTAAAAATTATTTTTTTCATGAAATTATCTTTGGGTAAATGAGTTTCAAGAGTGGATGCAATTTTCTTTGAATTGTTTTATTAGTTTTAAAAATATGACTAAAAACGTAAAAAGTGAAATTAACATTAAGGGGTACGAACTTAGGATCGCTCTCCTGACCAAACTATGGGGACCATATTTCCCAGATTGCGGCTACCCCCTTTATTTTGAAAGTTAAGAATCCAAATATGTAAAAAAAAATCTATGTTTATTCAGAGAAAGTACGTTTTTGTGTCTGATTTCGTAACTTAATTCATAGTTAGCATGTTTGAGGTCACCCCCAGGAACCATTAAGATTGACACTTAGTTCGTGAATATCCGATCATTAGAACGAAAGTTATTCAGGGTGATTCCTTTTTTTTGCGCACTGTACATCATATGCACGTTCAATGTATGTATCCAAATATGCATAACACATTTGTGTACGATTGCACGTACATTGAGTGTATTTATATTTTACATCTACACATACACAGATTCGACATGCATATAATGTACAGATGTACATACATACTTTCGACATGCATAACATATGTACATACATACATTTGACATGCATATATTTTACAGATGTATATACGTATAGTGTACAGATATAGATTCATATAATGTACTTGTAATGTACATATATTTTTTTTTAATGTACATATGTGTGTACACATATTGTTTATATGTGCGTACATATATTGGATATAAATCTTTCGTACAAATTTTACATGTGAACATGTATGTTATCCCAATACATGCAATATGTGCAATGTATATGTGTCCAATAAATGTATCCACACATTACACTACATGTATGTTGAATCTATGTATATTCATATGTACAATGTATGAATGTATGAACATGTATTGTACATGCGCACATTATGCAATAAATAAAATTCAAAGCAATAAATAAAATGCAAGTTAACTGATAACGACTCAAGCAAGCTAAATGACAAACTCAAATGATATTTAAGTTTAGTTTTCAGCTTTAATTGTTCCATATAATTTTTAAATTGTTTGAATATAATATAATTTTCAGGTATTTTCTTAAAATGTTTGACGCTACGAATTTATTTTGTTATGATATACTGCTTAGTTCATAGAAATTTTTAGATGGGAAAAAAAAAGGCTAATTTCATATGCGAAAATAATATTTAGGAATTTAAAATAAGAACTTTCCGAAAAATAATATATTGAGTTTTATATGTCTTAGAATAAATTTTAAAACGAACTTTAATAACTTTACTGTTATAATTTTTTTAATGCATGCACAATGTATGTGTACATTGTAAATGCATATATTTAAATGTCGGGATGTATTTATACATTAAATGTAATTACGTTTATGTGTACGTTGTATGTTACATACGTACATTGTACATTCAACCATTCTTTGTGCCTCCATACATTACATGTGCGTATGTATTAACAAAGTATATAGTTATTTAAGTAAATATGTTGCGTGTACAAACCATATATCTATGTACATGTGAATGCACATGCATGCATTTTATTTACGCAGCTATGTACAAATTGTGTACCTATAAACAACATTCTTACATATTGTATGTAAATACGTACAGTGTATTTACATACGAACATTGTATTATTATACGAACATTGTAACTATATCGCAAATTTATACAATGTATGTACTTACGTACATAAATGCATGCATACGTATGGAAATTTTTTATCTCAATTAAAAGAATCTCAATTAATTAGAATTTAACTCTAGGCAGAGATCCTCAGCATTCTTTTTTGGCTGTAGAAACCTAAATGATTGAGCGGAACCCAAACTTTTTAAATACCCTGGAAGTATACTAATAAAGAAATGACTAATTGTATTCAAAATATTTAATAAGAAGAATGAAATACTTTATATTAATTAGTTCATGTATACGTTGAAAATGAATAAAATAAGCTCCAAAAACAGCTGTTAATATAAGTTGAAATTAGTTATCAGAGAAAGAAATAATTATCTTAATCATATTTTACAATTTTCATGTTGCTATATTTTTCACTTAAATCTCAAACTTCCTCTCTGCAAAATAGGAAGAAAAGGAATTTTTTTAATTAGAAAATTTATTATTCTCAACAAAAATGTCTTTGAAGACAATTATTTTATAATTGTTTATATTTCTTACCTTTATAATTTTGTTACAGGATGTGTTCAATACATTGCGAATACCTCTGGAATTTCGGCTGAACCATGTTGTGACGAAATAGTACTCGATCGTAATCATATTTGCCAGTTTTAACAATTAAAGGCTGTTCAAACAACATGTCAATTAAAAATCCTAATTTATGGTGGCTTTATACCATGCATGAAGATCTCGGATATGTGTATACTTCAGAGGTAAGTAATCATTAGACTGTTAAAAAATATTTTTTATTTTATTTATTTCCAATGGCAGAAATTGACAAACTCATAACATATACAAATGAAATAGATAAGAGATAAAAAGTCAATGACTCATTAGCAGATGCCTAGCACTCCAATATCTTTTCACTTCGGAGTCTCCGTGTACAGCCGAACATCCCATAAAGTGCTTTCTATCCATTAGAGTGATGCTGCATGCCGAAATTAATAGATATTTTAGCCGTCAAAGACGTTTCCAGGTAGCACCATGGGGAGGTCTGCTAAAAAATAAAATAAAAAATTCAATATTAAAAAAAAAACAACTTAAAAGTAGGTATTAAAATATAATATTTAATAAATTTGAAATAAAAAAACTATATAAAAGTAAAACAAGTGTTTAGTAGTTGATTTACAAGTTTAGAATGCTTTAAAAGAAAGTGTGAAACATATGCTCCCGTTTAACCGCTGGGTATCGAATCCTCTACCTCTTTTTTTGCAGACTTGAATTTAATTAACATTAAATTTCTTTCATTGTCTGAAAAAAAATCTTTATTGTGTATTTTAAGAAACGACTTACTGTTGATAGAATACATCTTAAAATAATCAGCTCGAATATTAGTTACTCATTATTAGTTACTTAAAAAATATAATAACAATAGTTTTCTGATGTTAATGTGCATACCAGCCAATATTGTGTCCAATAATGTTTTAAAGGTGTCCTGAAACTTTTTAGCAGTTATAAACAGATAAAAGCATAAAAGTTTCATTTGTTTCCTTCCCATTTTTGATAAAATATGATGTTATAAATATAAAAGATTAGAATTTATTTCTTTGTAGCTTTATCTATTACTAATTAGTATTTCTAAAATAAAAAAGTATTAAAAGCAATTTTTAATTTTCAGCAATGATCCTAATCTGGAATATATTGGAGACGCATATCCTTCTAGTTATCTGTTTTTTTTTTCTGGCTTCTAGAGAATAGCAACTATTAATTATTTATAAGGCTAGTTTTTTTTTTATGTCAGGTAGTAATTTTTAAAATAAAAAGAAAAATAGCAATAAAACACATTTTTCAATGTTAATTTTACCACAAGAAATTATTTATAATTCTGAAATTATTTTTAATTCCAAGCATGATCAAGCCGAGTCATAGCTGCTTTTGAACATCAATCTCTTTCTATAGGAATCATGAATCAACTAAAATAATCGACTATGCATTGGTGGATTCATAACCCAAGATTGCATATAGTAGGAGAAAAGAATTAGCAATGAGGAAAAAGGGACTCATAATCATAGAGGATTCTTAAAAACTATTTGTTTTTTGCAAAAATGGTGTAATATCAAAATATAATACATTGTAAAAGCACTCCCGCAACAAACAGAGGGGAGCTATAGAGGTCAAGGATCTACAATTTCGTGTCCAATGACGTGATTGTGACATTGTGCCCACGCCGCCTTCACATCCCAGACAAGGTGGAACCCATCGATCTGAAGCTGAACGGGCTTCAAACCCCCACTGGGGACCGAACCCCAGTTCTTCACATTGACCGTCTAGTGTCTTAACCACTGAGCCATCGTGGCTAAGAGGCATTGTAAACATTTGACAACTATCTTAGTCCCCAAATATTCTTTATCAATAAATATTTAAACATTATAGATTATTTATTTTTTGTTGAAGTAAATACTATTTGAATTTGACATACAATTGATTGAATATTAAAATGCTTATTCATCAAAAAAAGACATTTGAAAGCATGAGGTGTGGTTTTGTTGAGTGTTTTCTCTTCTAATATGTTGTATATTATATTGAATTTAACCAGAGAAGAGCTCAATTTTAAAACTAGGTAGCACATGAATTTTGGGAAATTGAATAACAAGAATGTTGAATAAGTGCAAGAAATAGATATACAAATTATTTTAAAATATCGTATGGTTTTAAATAATTATTCCCTATACCTACCTAATTATTATGCCATGTAACAATTATGTTATGTTATCTTGTCTTTACTAAAACATTCCAGAGGCTGATTTTATTATTTCATGATTTTCGAAAATTTACATATGGCTCAACAATGGAACACTTTAAAATTAAACTAATTGACGTTTTTCTCTCATTTGTAGCAGTAAATAACTGCGTTAAACATGCTGCTAAAATAGCAATTGGTGTTAATTATCAACTCACTCATGTTGAAGAGCAGTTCCATTTGATTTTTAAAATAGAGGACTTGTGGAACACCCTACAAAAATTACCCAACAATAAAAAAAATCAAGTAACTTATAAAATAAAAAAATATATATAATACATAATAACCATTATAATTGTAATTGATTAGCATATTTAGGTATTAAATTTTCATATTGCTTCAAATTTTGTAAAATTTTAGAAAAGTAAAAAGAATATTTGATTAACTAAATTTTAAACATTAAAGTTTGTTGAGTTGTCATTTAATATTCTTTAAATTTATTAAAATTTTGTAAGACATTTACTTCGACCAAAGATTATATTATTACAAGCTATCCCTAAAAAATCCCTAAAAAAATTTAAATAGTCTAGCAATAATTCATTAAAGCTTATTCTTATCTATATATTTGTAATGAGTACATGTTTGTCTTAAACATTCGGTGTTTATTCAATACTTTTGAAAAGTACCTTACTGAATAATATTTAAAACGCAATTTATTCCTCTAGTGTCAGAATTTTTTTCTGGACATTTTTTAGAATTCTACTAATAGTATATTTTGAAGAGACATTTCTTGATAAATTTGACATTTTTCTATGGTTTCTTCTGAACAGACATGATAATTATCATTAAATTTTGCCATAATTTTCAAATAATGAAATGAAATGAAAGTTTTTCAGACTAAATTTATCATGTGTGATAGACGTTTCGATATATTTTCAAATCTATTCATTCCCAGTTTAATAAGTTCTCTTTGCACTCACAACCCAAGCACTTCAAGAATATTATAGTAATTTAGTGAAACTGTCTCATTAAAGCAATATTATTTACTTTATTTTATTATTTATTTACTTGAAAGGTTCATGTATAAAAGTTTATCTCAAAGTATTTACTAATGAAGAATGTTCTTTTTATTAAGTTATTTATTAAAATCTAAACTACTGTTTTTTTTTTCCTTTCTTCCAGACGTGGACACGTACCTAGGTTTGCAAAACCTTAGTCCACGTTTGGCCGCCGGTCTAGCGCGCATAATATATAATACATAGGTAAAATCTAAACTACTGTAGGCAGTTGATAGGTTAGAGTCGTTAATGTTTACTGCTTATAGGTTAGGGTTGTCTTGAAGGATGTAGAAGATATTTATAATCAGAAATTCGGAATTCGCACAGTAAATGTCACAAAAACAAACTTTTTAGTGAATGGGAAATATTTTTATTTCATGGGATTTAGTAAATATGAAGATTGCAATATAAATAATTTAAAATTTTTAAATGATTACAATTAATAAACACTACCATTCATTATTATATGTCCATGATAAATTTGCAGTATCTTTGTAAATTAGGTAACTATGAATCAAGTTTAATGAACTTAATCATACACTCTTTAACACTTTATCTTCAATATACTGTCTACTGTTATTCTCAATAAACTATCAACCTTTAATAAACTGTCAACCATTTCCTGTTGTAGTGTTATATTGTATATATTTTAAGAAATTTAACATTTTTTTCTCTTTCACTTAGTAAATCTGTTCAATAATCCATTAATTCAACATAAATTACTGTAATTTTATAAAAGTATCTGGATTTATTAAGCCTTTAAATAAGATTAAATCAGAAAATTTCATAATTTTTTTCTTCAAAAATACATCTTAAGTGCAATATATATATATACGTGTCTTTAAATATTATGAATTGTTTAACTATTTTGTAATTTTTATGATTTACTATGATATATATATATATATATATATAATTTCTAGTGGTTAAAATTTTAATACTAAAGCTACCTCTAAAAACAAATGTTGTTTGCACATTTGTGCTGCCAAAAACAATATTCATAATGAACTCTAAAATAATTTGCTCAAAATAACTTGGTTTTTTCAATTTTAATGCTTGGCTGCTCATATCTCATCATTTTTGTCATCTTCAATCTATCCTCTGATGAACTTAATAAAAAAAAGAATAAAAATCTTCCCCTCTAGAACTTACATCTAATCCCTTGCTAAAGGTCCTTTTTCTGGATTTACATCATCTTCGGAAAATGCAAGAACAGTGTTGGCTAAGTCCATTCCTTACAGAAGTCAAGGGCACTGACCTCTTCCTTCCCTTTCGAAAACTGAAGATCGGGTCAGGGAATGAAAGAGATCCCTAGCATTGATGATTACCGATACACAGAGTCGGACTGGCCATAGACCTGAAAATCAATTTTGCAAATGCGAAAGTATATTTTGTCGTAATTTGTTTCGTTTTAGGAATTCCGAATAAAATATTTATTGAGAATTTTATAGAACGTACAAGTCTGAAGCTACGCAAGTGTGTCACAATTTCACAATAAACTGTAGGGAGCTGCATCTTCAACATAATGCGTGTGTATGAAATTCTGAGTGTATAAACATTTGATTGTACCAACTGGGGGCCCACCCACAAAATTTCAATGCCAAGAGGACCCCCTTAAAAATCAATCTCCCTTTAAAAATAAGAAAAAAAGAAATTCTTCTTCGCAATGATGAATTATGAAACAAAAAAACATACGTAGAATTGCTGCATACTATGCATAAAATGATGACTTGTGTAAATGATTTTTGATTGTACAAACCACGGCTCCACCTGTAAAATATTTGAAACCAAAGAGCTGCTAAAGTAATTTATTATTATTAATAATGTTTTTTTTTTAATCGCGTACTTTATTTTTTCATGTGTTTAGTTCAATTAATCCTCATAATTTTGTTTGCAGAGATCTGAATTATATTTTATCACATATAATTAGGTACAAAAAGGAAATAATTTAAATTTATTAAAAAATAAGTTCATACCTTTGAAGAAGAATTTGGTTTGATAATTGCAAAGGAAAATGATTGAAAATAATATAATGTGAAAAACATCCACTTGGTTGGTATAAAAATGGTTTTTTTCAAGTGGGCCTAATCTGAAATTTTGAAGTGGGCCTGGCTGGATACACCTTGACGAACCCTGATTTGTGCACAAAACCAGTGCACTTAAAATATAGCTTACAACAATATTATTATGAATTAATTTATACTAATTTATTAATAGTTAGTTTCAATCAATAATTGATAAAATGCCATACTGCAACTATATCAGTACTGTACCTTTTGGTGTTTTCCTTTTATTTCCTTTTTAAATTTAATTTTTTTCCTTTGGATAACACACTAAAGAGGACTGAGTTGTAGTTAGCTGTTGAAAATTCATAAATGCTGAGTCTGTTTGATTAAGCAGTGGATGTGTATGAGCATCTCCTTCAACAGTGGATTAGTGATGAGATTTGGAGATGAATTATCATGCACAATAGCTCAGTATGACATCAGTAAGGAAAGATTATCATGTACTCCCACTATTGACCCATCTATGTTGCATATTTTTTTAATGATTTTTCACACACCTTTCTCAATGTGGAATTATAATAAGATTGGTTCCCTTGACAAGATATTGAGGGAAAAGTATAGTATGTATAGACTAGTTTGTATTTGCATCATATCAAAAGGAAATGCATTTATTAAATTAATTATAACAACTTTAAAACTTTTCACGTTTGATGTAATTTTAATTCTCCGTGGAATTCCATATCACAATGTAAAATCTAAAGAACATGTTAATCACAGGGGTTAAGCAATTGTTTTCAGTAGCTAATATAAATAGATTATTCAAACTGTGAATTTCAAATGTCCAGATGTTTAACATTTTAGTGCAGCCCACAATAAGAGTTGCATCCTCCCACTGAATTTATGAACAGAGGCATTCATTAATGTGTTTACTGGCTGTCCTACTTTGGCCAAAAAATGGCAACTAGGGAGGCATTTATTGGTGTCCAACATGTTAAGAGCGTTTCAGTTAACGAATATAAGCCAAACATTTTTACAAAATATTCGAAAGCTAAAGTTGGGAGTCGGCTTATAATCAGAACTACAGACTTTGAAAATTTCCCGGAGGACAAAAGTATGTTAAGACTATTGTAAAATCGTGTGCAAAAATATGCTGATAAACAAAACAGCAAAGTAGTTAAAAAATACACCTAAACTTATTTTTTAAGTTTTAAAAGCAAACTATTATATATATTTAAGCAAAAAATGCAAATTTTTAGATATGAAAAAACGAGAAAATTTATATTTTTTTTATGATTTTCGAAAGTTAAAATTTTTTTTCTAAGCCATAATCAGCCAGTTTTAAAACAACGAAGTATACCCGTTTGGGCTTATTGGGCTAACATCTTGGGAGAGCTTATTTTTTCTTGATGTCATTCCATTAGAAAATAAGGACATCCTTTCTATCGGCTTAGGATTTCATATATTCTGTTTGCGAAAATTTTTAAATATGAAGGCAAATAAAAAATATTCTAAATTGGTAACAAATTACTAAATGCAATATATTGCCTTGTTTATATTGCGTAACTGGATTGATCCATAGTGGAAAGCGTGGAGGTAAACAATTACCTCATCAAAGCAATGTTAACAAAAACTCAGTGTTACCTGCAACAACATTTTTCAATTACCCCAAACTTTTAATATAACCTCAAATAGGGTTTAAACTATTTTTATGCTCAAACGCATTTGACTTGTTTTGTTTGTTCTGTACAAAAACTAAATTTTTTTGTATTGAAGTAAATTAGCCATGCCAGGTCCAGATTGACAGTATATACTTAGAATTCTTTTCAAAATTATCATTTTTTAAAGCCTACACATCATTATTTCTTGATCAGATCATATGAATAAAAAATATAAAAAGGAAATATAATTTTTAAATGTTGCGAATCTTCATCAACATGAATTGCAGCAATGATGCAATTATTTAACTTTAGAAGTGCTATAGAATTTTGACCTCAAATATTAAAACTGATCGCACTTATTCATGGAATCTTATTCTTGATTATAAAATGGATTTTCCATTTTCTGACTTCTATTTATTAAGAAATAGAATATATTTTATAGGGTATTAATATAAGTAAGAATTCTTTGATGCAAAAAGATGTTGCACACATTTTCACCCTACAGAAATAAATGTTTGTTTTTCTTTAGAAGTATATAATGTTCATAGGTGTGACGAGTAGCCTCCTGTTTTTTTCGTGCTCACTGCCTTTAATTGATAAATTTAGGTTCCTTGTTAAAAGTGAAGTATAAACACAAGAATACATATTAAAATTTATTAAAAAAGCACTGAAGGTGTCTATAACTTACACAGAAATTGAAATTTAAAAAAAGAACTCACTCTAAATTCATAAATAAAAACGACCCTTTCAGTACGTTAAGTTTCTTCTCTGGAGTTGCAGTATAGCGGTTTGCAGATCCACCCGCGTGATATTTTTCATCACAAGTTTTACAGTTAATAATTCTCAAATTAAAAATCAAATGTTGAAATTTTTAATTTCATCGTACCGCATATGCAATTTTCATACCTTCGTAACATCAAGTTTCTGAGTTTTTACGTTGTAAAACAAAATGTAAACATTTAAAACAGCGTCAAGAGAGTTATAAAAAGTTGTGATGACATTGAATACTATGTGTAACATAAAGGTGAGATAATCTCGAATATTGTAACGAATTAAACTAATGACTTCTGATAATAAAAATAATGTTGGTTTACTAAAAAAAGTATTTGCTTATAAAGCTTTTAATGTATCACATGACTCAGTGCTCTTGTTCTCAAAATGACATTTCTTTGTCTTTTTAGGGGTATGCCATATTCTGTATGTCATATTTATAGAGGTAGCTCTTTTTTTCTGATTAATCAAGATTTTACAGCTTCATATTTTCAAAAGTTTTATGAACTTAGTGAAAGTAACAATTTACCATAAGTTTTACTCCAGTTTAAAGTCCAGAATATTTAAGTGTACTTGCTGGTAGTACATGATGAAAGTAAATGAATTTTAAATGCTTTCTTAAAATAAAAAATAACAAAAACTTTTTAAAATTTTTTATACGTTTTGGAAAGTTCACTCATATCAGATTTTTGTGTTCAAGTAATCTTTATAATTAATGTTTGAAAAATTATATTTTTTTTCAAAGAGAATATTTATTTCTTAACTATCACTCGCAACATTTTTATTGCTACGAAGTTCCATCATGATAATACTGAAATAAATATTATGTGCTCCTTACATCTGTATAAAATACGCTTCGTTTACTGTCATGCATTGCATGTTTTCAGGAACATATAGTGTTGCCTTGTATTTTCAATAAGGTCTCAGGTGTCAAAAAATTCCGTAAAGTTGATTGTATTCTCCCTTTTACCAACATTCGCTTTGTATCATCCCCGTAGTTTTCGCTTTGTATCATCCTTTCAAGAGTTTTCGTAGAAATTTGTGGCTCATTTAAAATAAAGATTCTGGACAGAATTTAAAATTTCATACATCTCTTACGAAAAATACATTTTATTTTATAGTATAAATACAAACCATTTAAGTGGAAAACAAGAAATGAGAAATATCTTGAAAATGGCGAAACTTATGAGTAATTTCTACAAATTAACTTAATTTAACGTTAGCGTAATCTAACGTTAACGTAATTTATGTCAGAAATATCGTCATTTATGCCGAATTCGGGAAAAGTTTAAAGTTTTGTTTTATTATTTTTTTCCTTGACAAAAACTTTGAAGTTCTTTGAAGCTACGAACTTGTTGTTATAAAATAAATGATATTTCGACATCTTTAAAATCAATACATTAAATAATAATTCCATAAACCATCGATCATAAATAATTTCATGAGTTATAAATGCTTACAACCATACAAACACTATAATTGCTGTCCATATTTCATTTCAGAATTTCTTTAAAATTTTCTGTTTTCTTCTTGACTATGCGCAGACAGAAACCATTTTTCCAACCTCAGCCTATCTTTACTGCATAATAACTCTCGTGCGAAACCGACTTTTATGTAATTGATTTGTTAAAATTAAGTAATTCTCAAAGTGCAGCAGATGGCGATCCATCGACATATTTGAGAAAAATGGACAAAGACAGTTTTCCTCTTGATCCTCAATTGTATTCACTCTTTTTGTGAAATGTCAATCCCCTTAAGTAATTAATTTCCGAGTTAAAATATTCGCAGTTATTTTCACCCATGTTATTTATCAAAAATTGCGGCACTGAATCAGCATATTATTTTTTACGTATTTTTCACTTATAAAGTTTTATTTTAAAGGGCGCTTTTACAAATGTTTTAATATCAAAAGAAGTTTCGTTTTTCCCAATCTTTCTGTTAGTCACCAAATTCTTAATTCTAGAAAGCATTAGTTTTAAAATTTGTAAAGTATTTTTTTTTTTCTTTTTTAGCTATGAGTTAGTATTTTCGATATTTTATGCAATCACGAAAACGACTGCACTTTAACAACATCATTTTTTGCATGTAACCAACCTTTACAACTACAGATAGAGAAGAGAGATTTTGAGCATTCTGATTGCATGCTTGATTTTCGACAACGCCTTTTGTTATGCGTCTTTTTGTAGCTCCTCCTTCACCATAATTTGTTCACAAAAAGTAAATCAATCATAAATCAGATCTAACATGTTTCTCATATTAAGTCAAATGTTCAAGCTTTGTACAGAAAATAAAGTAGCGTTGTCAATGATCTTTTACTAATAACACATTTAGAGAAATCTAGTTTGCTTTAAATTTCATTCTTATATTTTTGTTTATTTGTTTAAAATATATTTTTTACGTTTCTGTATAATATTTTTTAAGCCGACCGGCCTGTGTAGGGGGCAGGGAACTGTCCTAGCATCAGAAAGTTTCTGGGTTCGAATCCCGGGCAAGGCATGGATGTTTCTTTCTCTCTTTCTGTGTTCTATGCCCTTTCTCCTTTGTGTGTGAATGTGACCTGCCCTATAAACGGGTTGTGGTAGTGTGACGTGGGCGACGCTGCTGCACCGCCTTGGCTTCGCCACAGGTGTGCACTGGGTAACGAGTCGTAAACCCATGAAAATTGGGTCGGCTGTTCAACGACGGTTATATAATAAAATAGTTCCAAGTGCCCGCCATTAAAAAAAATAATAATAATAATAATTTTTAATATTGATAATATGGATTTAAGGTAAATACAAGGTAAACAACAATGCCTTGATAAAACATCAAATTAATATATTAACAATTATTAAACATAAATTGCGAGCATATATTTTAAAAGTAATTTTAACTAGCTTTTATTATAATAAATATCAAAATTGATAAGTATTCGAATTGAAGAGTATTATGGATCTCTTTATGCTCTTAAAAATTAAAATTCTCCAACTTAAATGTATCAAGTATGATGAAATAAAAACTATGCAGTTTCAGTTTAAATTTATTATATGCAATTTTAAAATGTATACAAATATTATTAAGATATTTTTGGTTATTTGAAAAAATATTTTATCGTATCTTAGAGAAAAATATTCTAAAATGTTAAAAAATGTAATTATAATTTAGCAAAAAGAAATTATAGAGCATTTATAATTCCTAAAATGTAATTTTTAGCGAGTTACAAGTTTACAAGTTACAATAAGTATAACACGTTAAAAGAAAATAAAAGTATAAACTAAAGTATTATTATTTTATAGATTTTCCATTTTCACTCCTTAACGGATTTCTATCTTCAGTCAAAAAATCGAAATCAGGTGTTTGAATATTATGGAAGTTCAGCGTTTAACATAAATATATAAAATGAAAGGATAGGAATAGATTTTAAGAGATTAGTTCAATTTCTATGGTTTCATAACAATAGTTTTTGAAATCACAGAACATTTAACTAACATAAGATAACATTTGAAATGAATTATAAGCTCTAGGATTGAAATGTATGCATTCATATAATTCTGAAATAAAAGAGGACGCCACGTGCTAAATAAATCTGCTTAAAATTAACAAAACCGATATAAAAAGAATTATACAGACTCATTCTTCGCATAAAGAAATGAAACTTTTTAATTAGTATAGGAATAAAATTAACAGTTAATAAAAATTTCAAAACAAATACTAAAATAGTTTTTTGGTATTAAAAAGACATTTAACAAACACTAGGAAGCATTCAAAATAGGTTACAAGTAGTTAGATTAAACGGAGATCTAAAAGTTTCCTTTTATAAAAATAGATGGCGCCAGAAATAAAATGTTAAATTTAAAACGTATTCAATTTTAGTAATCCACGCGAAATAAATACATTATTAATTTAGTTGATATAAGAATTGAGCAAGGCAATCAATCTCTGATTTCAATGTTAATCAATAAATTAGAGTGATATTAGCTTTATAAGAATTCATGCATGTGATAATTATAATTTCAAGGAATAAAGAATTTTTCATTTCAAAATTAAATACAAAATTTTGCTTTAAATAACTAAAATAGTTACTTACCAACAAACAAATCTTTGTCTTTGAAGTTTCAAAGTTCTGGAATTCCATTTTGCATTTGTCAGTTCTCCAAATTCTTTTACTCACTTGTTACAATCTTTAAAATTTGGAACGCCGCTTCTAAGAGTAATAATGTTGGACGAAACAGTTTCTACTTCTTTTTTAAATAAAGAAAACAGTTTCTCAGACGAAAAAACGGATTCACGTTAAAAAAAAAAAAGCTGATGTACAAAACGCTCTTTGCTTAAAGTAACATGTAGTATAGCAGAATGAAACGTCCCAGAAAGCGTTGCAGAGAAGCAGTGCGCTCAAAATCTCTCTTCACAATCTGTGGTTGTAAATGTCGGTTACGTGCTGCTCGGACCACGAGGATTGTTTTACCGAATGTCGACTGTATTTCTATTTTAAATGATTAGTACCCTATATTTTTTTTACAATAGCAGCGCCATATGGGAACCAATATGTGAGTAAAATTAGGGTGCTTTTTTTTCTGGAAAATCCGAATCTGCAATGGAAATCGGTGTTCCTGTTTTTAAGATTTTAAAGTTACCCCCCACAACTCCACCTCAAGGGGTTAGTTTAGGAAATGAAATTTGTCTCCTTGAATGCATCTCTTAAAAATACTTCACATGTATATGTTAGATTTTCGATCCATTGTGTATTTCTTTCGATATTAGATCAATTTCATACTTTTTTATACACCCTATCTATTCCTATTTAGTGCCATTTGATGCTTTATCACTGAATCTTTATGTCCTGAGTTATTTTTTTGTGTTTCAGCTTTTATTTTCTGTGCATAACTCAGACATGGATTAGAGATTTAATTGATAATCGGTAATGGTTCTAGTATTATTATCGTTTTCAGAAAATTTCAAATGAGTGTTCTATTTTTTACGGCAAAGAGATATAAACGATTATTGTTAACATTTAGTTGTTGTTATTCTTAAAAGTCCAAATATGTTTTAAACATTTTTCTACATTCGACAATCAATTTGAAAACTTTAAATAAACTTACTAACTAACTTATCTTACTAACAAGGAATATACAGTGACTGTCTAAAGTGTTCGTACACTTCCAATTTACAACAAAATAATGCTGTACCCATTGCTTAAATTAAATATTTTAGAAAGGGTACTTTACATATCTAGAAACTTTATTATTTTTCCAATGCCAGGCACTGAACTTTATTTGTTTCGCCTTAGAAGATGCCAGAGTTGTTACTCATTTCGCGTTACCCAGTGGGCACCTGCGAACCAATGTCACGGAGGCGAGCAACATTGCCCACGCCACAGATACCCGTTCATAGGGTGGGCCACATTCACACACAGAAGAAGAAAGGACATAGAACACAGAGAGAAAGAAACATCCATGCCCAGAGCGGGATTCGAAGCCGCAGCCAATGGCTTCGCAGTCAGGCGCGCTAACCGCTCAGCCACCTGGCCGGCACATATCTAGAAATTATTTTTAATAAAACTTTGAAATATCCTAAACACCTAGTAAAACTTTAAATAAATAAATATTCGCAAAAAACTAAAGAGATGTTTTTAATCAAGATATTACTTGATTAAAAACATCATTCGCTTTAAAAACTTACAAATTGGAAAAAAACAGTCGATAAGTTTCAAGTGCTTAAATATAGGCGCCCTTTTCTGCAAAAAATGGATGGAAATTTATATTTCAAATTACTTTTGCTTTTACTCATTCACGTTTGGTAAGTCTTGAAAATGGTCGTCCATTTTGGGGCACTTGAAATATGTGGACATCCTATTAGTATATTTATGTAATTAATATGTGTATTTACGATTAGTATGTTTTTAAAGCGAATGAAGTTTTTAATGAAATATTAGTAAAACTTTATTTTTAAGAGATCAGTTATCAAAAACTAACAAAAAAATTAACTCACATGATTTATCGTACACTGTTAAAAAATTCCTGCATATTCATAAATATTGAAATTTTTTGTTTGATTAGTTTTTAGTAAGATATGTTTTAACATTTACAACAGCTTTTAAACGGCTAGGAATAGATTTCACTAGCTTTTTTGTAATTTCTGCTTCAAAGTTCTTCATTCTTTGATCATTTTTGTTTTTAGTTCACTTTCTATTTTAATGCCATGCTCTAATTTCAAATTTTCTCCAAATATGCTCTATTGGTTTTAAATCTAGTGATTGAGGTGATATTTTAAAAAAGTTGTGGGCATTTATTAAGGTAACAAAGGCAAACTTTGAAAGCAGTATGCTTAAGATAGTTATTTTGGTATAAAACAAAGCTGTTTCCAATACTTAAAATTTTGAAGGAATAAATTTTTATTGCTTCTTAAAATATCTAAATGAATAGCTTGATTCATCATATCATCAATAAGTACTGAATTACATAGTCCTGATGCTGACATGCACCACATAAAGACACCTCCACCATACTGAACTGGTCCAACTAAATCCTTAAAATTAGGTTCCTTAGTTCTCTTCTCCAAACATTTATGTCCCCAACGGAACCATAAATGTTAAATTTGTTTTAATCGGCAAATAAGAAACTATTCCTAAGTTGGGAGTTTATTTAACGAAGATAATGATTTTGCGAAGGAAAGCATAAATCCTCTTTCTGTTTTTTGTACTGACAAAAAGTTTTCCACAGGCATAACGTCCACATAATCCCGTAGCTCAGAGAACTCATCGGTCAGCTTCAGGTAAAATTTTCGAAAAAATATTTTTATTAAATTCTGCAAGAATTTTTGCAGCATTCAACTGTGGATTTTTCAAAAATTTTCGAATCGTTGATCACATTTTGCTAGCTTTGCCGGACAATCATATTTTTGCCTAGTTTTCTACCCGATTTTCTTCTTTAAAGTGTTTAACCGCATATTGCAATGTAGAATGGGATAGATTTACAAACTGTGTCGAACTGATTTACCACTAGTATGACGAAAAATAATCAATATTCGAATGATATTCGTTAGTTTTTTTTTTTTTTTTTTTACTACTACGAGCTATTTTATGTATAATCGATGGAATATTGCAAAGAAAACAAGAAAAAGTAAAAGCCAAAAGACTAGTTTTAAATACCACCACAATGCAGATAAAATTAATTAATAAAAACCAAAAATAAATAAATAAATAAAGCCCTAAGCGATACATTTAATTTTGAATTGATATGGAATTATGCCAGTCTATGAGAAAATTCGTAGTAAGCCCTCCCTCCGAATCTTGGAGAAAAAAAAAGAGAATGAATCAATATTGTAAATGAAAGGTGCAGTTTTATGCATAATCTCATAGGAATAATATAAAAAAACAAAAGATTTCATATTAAAAATAAATTCCAAAACACTTTGTTTTTACTGCGAATGCTAAAAGTGTATGAACACTTTTGAGAGTCACTGCATACAGTTAGTCAATTGGGGGAGAAGTTTATAAAATGTTTAGTTTTAGTCGAAAAGATATTAATTATGATAAATAAAGTTTGGATGAAAGAATTTGTAATAAATACCATAATTTCACCATTCGAATACAATTTGGAGAATCATTTTTAAGATACTTAAAAGATAATGAATTTCAAAGATTTTTCTCGTTAGAATTCTGATTAAATAAATAAATTATTTTCTTAGAAAAAGCAAAATGCAGTATATTGTTGTTGTGTTGTTATGCAACAGTTTTAGAGTTAATTACTCAAAAAAAGAATATTTTTAGTCTCATTCTTAAAATTAATTTTTTAATTAAGAATCTTGAAACGCAATGAGATTAAAGTTTCCGATTAATGATACAAGACTTAAATTAAAGCATCCTTTTTAGACAACAGTCGTTTTCATTTGTGATAGGAATAGAATTTGGCGACATATTTAAGGTAAAAATTTTAATTTTAACAGTTCTTTCAAAAGCGGCAAAATAAATTATATATATCATTTCCCAATCTAAAAAAATACGTATATTTATTAGAAAAATTAGCCTGATAGGGAATTGTTACTTCGTGTTTCTCTATGATTTGGTGAACAATTAATTAGGTTAATTTTCCAAAGTTTTCTCCATTAAGAAACAGCACATTCCTTCAATTAAAAGTATATGATCTTTTTTAATTAAAAAAATTATATAACCTAAGAAACTTTTTTGATAATTTTTTTCACGAATTGAGATGTAATCTTAGTTGTTTAAGTGATATGGTTAAGATTAAAATTTTTGTATTTAAATTATATGTGATACGAAGTTAGTTAAAAAAATAATGAACAGAATTAATTATTTGTAATAAATTTTACGCATGAAATACAGGATGTTCCTTACTGGCTACCATTAATATAAAGTTTTAGAATAAACAGGGTTTGATAAATTCACGATTTTTTGTTAAAAAAAATTGGATTTATTTGATTTGAGTCGGATTTCATTGAGTTAAAACAATGTTTTTTCTTCGATTTTTTCCGTATTTACCCGTCAAAACATCTAATAAAATATATTAAAAATATTTAATATTATTTGTAAACAATAATATTGCTGAAATAGTAGATATTTCTAACTAAAGTGTTTAAAACATTATTATTTAAGTATTACAAACTTATCAGTGAATAAATGAAATCACGGTTATTTTTGTTCAACCTAAAATATATTCCGAGATTTTAAAGACATGGAGGCAATTTGTCAGAAAAAAATATTGTTAAGTTTCTTTAGGCAGTATAAGTCTTTCTTGGTAAACTCTAATTACATGTTTAATGCGTTTTAAATGCACTCTAAACATAAAACTAAATAGGCATGCATGTTTATTGTCAGTAAAT
This sequence comes from Parasteatoda lunata, assembly GCA_949128135.1. Lineage (NCBI taxonomy): Eukaryota > Metazoa > Arthropoda > Arachnida > Araneae > Theridiidae > Parasteatoda > Parasteatoda lunata. The sequence goes on from OX421970.1 coordinate 16,788,485, forward strand.
TATATTACATACAGCTTATGGAAAATAACAGTTAATCAGTTACTTTTTCCCACTTCAAGTCTCATATTTATTAATTCATTAGACTGGTGGAATTGAGAGTTCGCCTTCCAATGAGGTGAATATGCGGGTTAGTTCCACTAAAAAAAGGTAAATTTCTCACAATACTTGATCCAGGAGCTCCCTCGTCTTTGGGATTGCATTCAAAATTACGAGGCTACGGAGTTGAGCATTAGTAGTCGTAAATTGAGTCGGTAAAAAATTGGATCAGCTTTTTAACGAGGGTTATAAAATAAAATAAAATTCATTAGATTTTTTTGAAATATAATAATCAATCCTTTCATTATTTGTTAGGATAAAATCAGTCAATAATCTATCAATAAAATAAGACTTTAAAAAGAATCACACTCTAAAGAATATATTTATAAAAATGTTTTCGACTTGATTTTAATGATTTATCAAAGAAACAATTGGTATAGTTAACAATTTATTTAAAAATTTTTGCTCAAACCACAGTTGATTTTCATCAATGATTTTTTACAAATAAATTCGGGATTTAAAATTGCGATTTTAATCATGATTTTAATCAAGTGATTGAAATCATGCCAACCCTGCTAAGAAATAATGAAGCCAAAATAATACATAGAGAAGGAGCCTAAAATTAATATTGAAGTTAAGAAAAATACTAACACTCAACCAGAATTCAGAGAATCAATACTGGAGATTTCATTTGAGGTCATTAAGGTGTGGATTTTATTAAAGTTTAAAATAACTATCCAACTACTAAATTAAATGATTTTGAAAAAAAGTAATATTTTGCATGAAATTATCTTTTGTTGAACTAGTTTTATAATTGTGTGCAAAAATGTTTCGATTCGCTTAAATAGTTCCTCCGACGACAAACACACAAAAAGTCAATCAACATTATAAGGTCCAAACCTTTGACTGCTTTCATGACTAAACAATCATCGTGGCCATATTTTCCAGCTAGCGGTTACCCTCCATATTGTGTGGTTCAAAAGGCCATTAAAAATCATGGTTATCTAGAGAAAAATACGTTTTTTATGTTTGATTTCTAAATTTAAAATATTGTCTACCCTAATTATTTAGTACATTTAAGGTTGAAATCATTTCGATTGCTTTCTATTTCATCATGAAATCAAAAGTTACTATGTTGTTTTGCTTTTTTAGCACATTCTACATTTATTATCCTTATTGTTTCTTTATTTAAGCAATCGAAGAAATTTTTCGGATTATATGAATAGACATTTCATTACTTACCGCTCTCTATTACAATGTGTAAGCATTTGAACATACAGGGAATATCTTTTTGCAGTGAAAATCTTGATTTCCATTTAAATCGAAAATCAAAAAACATATATGCAAATACTTTAGAGGGTTTATTGAGCTGACTTAGTTTCAATTCATTTTACAGAATCTAATACTCAAGTGCGTTTTTCGGAATGACTTGTTTCTTTTAGAAGATTTGAGAACTCTATAAATCTTAGTAAAAATAAAGATTTAAAATGAAGAAGAATTAGGTGTATTTCTTGAACCATTTCAATTGTAAGTTACACGGATCAAATAAGAGTTCAGATTGTATATGACGTTCGTAGTATAAAATAGTGGCAGTTTTGTTTGGTTGAAATTGCGATAAGATGAAAATAGAGAAATAAAGAATTATTTTGTTTGCTTTTTATTTTAGTTTTAGCCAATTTTAATGGAATGACTATAAGAAGTGCTTGGGTCTTTTGATTTGTAAATTTATTGGCAATACATTTTAATCATTTAAAGCCATTTTGAGAACAGCTTGATGCGCTATAGCGTATATATCTTTTTTTTAATAGAAATAATTTACGATTTAGAATTAATTTTTAGTGTTAAAACATTATATTTTTACATGGGTTGACAACTTTTGTAAATAACCACGCATATTTGTAAAATATCGTCTGTATTTTACAGCAAAAATGGATGGTACCGTGACTGCCAGCCGGTATTGTAAATTTTACAGCAATTTTTTTTTAATATAACAACAGACTGATGTAAAATTTACAGCACAGCGTTATTTTGAACAATACTGCAAACTGATGTAAATTTTCTAAAGTACTGTGATTAATGCAGCAAACTGTTCTTGAGTCACAATATGTTTTTTTCTGACAGTGCCTATGAATATAGCAGCACGCTTTTGCCAATTCCTACTTTGCAAACCTTTTTACTACACTGCAAGAAACTGCACGTTGTGGAATGTACATTAGTGTACTGAAATATTTACAGCAATGTTCAAAACAGCAACTTTGTAAATTTTACACGTGTTGCTGGCAGCAAGTTTTGATGAAAAAATACATTGGATTTTTTTATAGTGCATATAAAACTATATTATTTAACTTGTAGGACCATCTATATAAAAATAGATAATAGAAGCATAAGAATATATGATACAAGCATTACTAATATCATTTGTATAATAGCGTAAAGAAAGACACAAGTGAAGTAAATATAAAATTATTACCAAATATAATATTTACACACATTAATATTAATATAATCTTAAAACCTATTTACATAAAATTGTTTAAAATAGATAACTAGATATACTTATAATTATAAAACACTCAACTTAGGAAGAAAAAAAATTAAGTATTTTTATACAAGTTAATTTCAATTTCATTGTTAACAGCACTATAAAACGTCAATTAGTATATCTTTACTTATTAACCCAGCGTGTTTGAGTAGTGATTCAAAAATTAAAATTAAAATTAATTGCAATTTTTTATACAATACAAATGTTCAGCTGAATCTAAATGCTGTAGTTTTTATTCGATGTCATAACCTAATATAAAGCAGATGATAAATATCTTTGCATACTTATCCATGTGTGAAACCAGGAAAAATTCTCTGGCCTCCATGGAAATGTCTTTACACACCTGTTTAGAAAAGTTCTAACTTTTGCAAATAATTATTGTTGAATACAAAACAACGCATTTTGTTTTTGAATTTAATGAAGTTGAGATTTTAACTTATCTTCATATAGCGGCTATTCCGTAATGATCATCCTTAATAAATAATTTTAAAAATCCTTATCAGAAAGAAAAGTAAAAAATTATGCACATAAGTAAAATTAAAACAAGGAAAAAACAAAATCTAGTTATACACTAGTGAGCAAACCAAAATTGATTCACAAGCATTATCAGGCAATCAAATCGATTTTGGTGTTTCCCCCCTTCCTTTCGTATGATACAGGCTTGCCACAGTAAAAAATGATCAAAAATAGTTGCTTTTAGTGGCCTCAAGCATGAAAATAGTTGCTTAAAACCATGAAAATAGTCGCCTGAACAGGAACAAAAATTTATCAAAATTAGTAACCAAATAACTAAAACTATAGCTTAATTGTCAAATACCATGCTCCAATTAAAAAAGAAAATTGCACAAGTATAAAAGGTATACATATTAGAAAATAGGTACCTAAATAAAAGTCGAATTACAATAAAATATTAATGTTAATAGAAAGAAAAAACAATTAAAAATAACAAAACTGCCCCTCAGAGAGAAAAAAACAAAAAAACATGTACTTTATTAAATTTAATGGAAATTTAAATTTTTGGTTTTTTGGACATAAATGATTGTATAAGAGTTTGCTTTCTTTTATTAACAATTTGGTTTATTTTTTCTTCATTTGTTTCACGCTCTTTTTCTTTTTGTCGTAATTGCAGACTACCTTCAATCATGCCTTGTGTAAGTCTAATTCCTTGCATATCTTTAGCCTTAAGGGCTTCTTTAAGTTTTTCATTCGCTTCTTCCGACAACTTGTCAGCTGTTTCTTTTAACTCATTTTTAGTTTGGTTTATTAAAAAGGTTTTATTTTCTAGTTTGTTCACATATTCTTGTTGTTTTGACAGTTTTTCATCATTAAGCTTTTTTTCTCTTAATTTTTCTTGTTCTTCCTCTTGCAGACGCTTCTCTTCTTCTTTCAACTTCTTTTGCTCATCTAGGTAACTCTCATACGACTTTCGAGCACAATAAGCCAACTTAAGAAGTTCTTTATCTATCTTAAACTGGGCCACACTAAAATATGGCCTCAGGGAATCTCTTATCACTAGTCTATCGTTGAGAAGCCGTTCTGACATTAACGCCTTTTCTTCTGAAAGGATTCTTTTGGATATGGAAAAACCCCTTTCAACAACACTATTTCCATAACTTAATGATAAACAAGCTTTGATCAATTTGCTTAGTGAGGGATATTTCAACATACCCAGAGATGTTTTTTCATAAAGTACATCCCTCCAAAAATGATAAATTCTCTTTAAACTTTTTGGAATTGCTGATTCTGTACTGCTTAAAATAGCTGATTGTAAAACTCTTCATTTATCTTTAACATCAAGCTCCTTGATACCCAGAAAGGAAAAAGAATTAGCGAGTCTGCCAACTGAATGCACACTTTCAAGGCACGATATTTTATCTTCCGCAAGGCAATGGAGATCTTTTAACAAACTATTTTTTAAAATGATTTTAGACTTAATATAATTATATGAAACCATATAATGCCTTTGAATGTAAAAAAAAAAACAAGTTTGCTGGTCACTTAGCCTTAACTTTTCTATCGCTAACTTTGTTTTAGAATCGCAATCTACATCTGAGGCCTTCTTAAGATGTTTCAGCATAATTTTATCAATATATTTGCATCTGCTTTGCAAATGCGACCTGAAACTTTGATTAATAGATTACTTAATTCTGCATCCAAAACATGAATTAAAGGATTAGAATTTTGAAAAAACTCATTAAAAGACGAATATAGTGCTGAGCTTTCAGCTACAAACATCAATTCAATTAAGATATCCTTATATTTTAGTACTTTCACTATTCTTTTAAATTTTTCTGTTTTCAGAATTTTTTTTATCACTTTTTGGAAGATAGCCTTCAAAATATTCAACAACAGCTGACCATTGTTCCAAACCCCTTTCACACGCTGGAGCGTTGGTTAGCCACCGATTCCCACAAAACTTTATAAGGAGTTGATTTTTAAGATTCTTCTTTTTTTGAATCTTTTCAAAATCCTCCCAGCGTGAAGGAAATTTTTTAAAAAAATAGTGAATGTCAGTCACAAATTCGCTTGCAGTGTCCCCAAATTCCTGCAATCCTTTTAAAAAGACATTATGAATCGTGTGTAACATACAGGTCCCTATATTTATCAGCCCAACATTTCTAACACCCAGAACTTGCTTGTTAATCATATTGATTATTTTCTTGTTTAAGTTTGGACCATCTGAACCTAACATTAAAATATTGGAAATTGACAAATTTGCACTTACCAAAGCTGCTTCAATTTGTGCTACGACGTCATCTGCAGTGGCATGACCGATAAACACAGTCTGCAGATGTCTACAAGATACTTCTTTTAATCTTCCAGACCAAAATCTCACTTGAAACTGGAGTTCTTTTCCCCCCGCATTATTGGTGGTTTCATCAAATAATAAAGTAAAATAGGTATTCTTCATATCAAGCTCTTTTCTAAAATACGGACCCAATGCCTCAGTTACGAGATATGTCAATTTTGTTCTTCCTAATTGAAAACGTTCAGCTTCGGATGAAGCAGGGAAACATCACCTGAAAGAGTTCTTTCAAGTCACCTGACATTCTTGCAGCCAGGTTACACTGACAGCCCACAGTATCTCTGCTTTGGTAACAGCTTCTTTGTTATATGCCATTGTAAGTTGAGGTCTGTCCTGGTCCTGTCTACTAGAATCGGTTTTACTAGATTCTCCTTTTAACTGTAGCTGGCTTGAATGCAATTTCGCAGATGTATTTTCCCTATGTCGCACTGTGTCTACATGTTGCGTTAAAGCTGCAAAGCCGTTCGAAATACAACTGACAGTTTTTTGGTAGATAATGCAATAGATTGATTTATCATCAACTTTTTGAGCCCACGAGGATATTTTATAGCCTAAGTCATCTGTCTTTTTGAACCAATCAGGTTGTACACAATATGTTTTCCCCATGACTACTGCAATAAAAAAATAACTATTTTATTTAGAACTTGCACACGCTGCCAAATTTTATCCCCTCAGAATACTTTTAATTATAAAGATAAGAAAATCGCAATAATTGTACAAATTCAATAGATCTTTTGAGTTACATAATTAAAAAAATTGTTAATTAAATAAATATAATTATAAACAATAAAATTAAGTACTACAGTAGAGAACCAATTAACCTGGATGCTCGGGACCATCGCTATCCCGGATGTCTGAATTTCCTGGTTTTCTGGATCGGCCAAAAGTGCCGTTAATCGATGTTTTAACAAACCCAAATTACAAGGAAAAAGTGAAACACATTTTAAAATAAGTAAAAAAAAAAAAATAAATAAAAAAAAAGACGAAAAGATCTCCTAAATTTAAAAAAAAAAAAATGGTAGAAAAATAACATTTAAGATAAAAACATTTGCCAGTTTAGACAAGAAAAATAAGCTAAAAAAAAAAATTCAGATATTTATTTTTTGATAATAAATAAAGTTCCCAATTTAACTAATATAAAAGAAAACCAACAATTAAAAAAAACGCAATATATTTCATACCTAAATATATTGGGGGACGATGAAAGGAAAACTTATTAATCTAAATAAAAACAACACTTGAAAATTATCGAACGGAAATGATATTTAAAAAAGGCACTAACATAAATATCAAAACCTGGAACAAGGCAGGATATTATAAGATCCACGGAATTAAAAAAAAAAAAAAAGAAAAAAAAAAAAAAAAAAAAAAACCGCAAACGCAGTGGAATCAAAAAAACAAAATAAAAATTAAAAAAAGAAAACTGCTATCTGTTTCATAAAATAATCGTCTGCTTTTATTAACAAATAATCATATGCTTAAATTAATCAACAATCTTCTCCTTTTATTTTATTTTTTATAAAAAGACTATTTTTAACGAAAGCAGATGTGATTCCACGTCAAGAAAACTTACTAATGATACCGCATTTCTAAAAAATCAGAATTTATTCAAAAAAAAATTTTTTTTTTTAATCGATGGCAAATAGATGAATATAACTGGTGTTTAAAAAACGTTTTGAACATCATCATAATAAATCAAGGATAACAAAAACTGAGTAACTAAAGTGGATTTAAAATAAATCGCACATGTCAACACTCTTAGCCAGAAGTTTCAAGTTCCTTAATTCGGACCTTGGCGAACAAAGAGTATCCTTTGGTCAAGATTCGGACATGCGTGTGCAATACATTTTCCCCACCCCCTCGTAAATCAAAGAGAAAACGAAATCAGGAACGAGCATAAATTGCTCTAAAGGGGGAAACTGTGAGATGAATAACGACCTTTGACCTCTTCCACACTTACACATCTGGACAAAACTTCAGGGAAGTGGAGCGCAGGAGGGAGTTCAGTTTACTTACGGGCGTAAGTACGCCAAAATAAAGCCTTTGCTTTCATAAAATCACTCTCAATAAATTATGAAAAATATTTTTGTGTAAGTCATACTGTATTAAATTTAAAAGAAACAAGTTTTAAAAAATAAATATTGATATAAAGCGATATTAAATAAAGAAAATATTTCACTTAATTTTACATTTTATTATTCCCAGAATGTTATTATTATTTATTTAAATAATGAATATGGTGAATCATGAATATGGTGAATCATGAATGTATTAATAGTCTACAGCAATTCTGACTGTAACCATTTTTAAAGAACAAAATGTCTTAATAAGTGCTTACCAAAATGTAACGAAAACGTGTAAAAATTTCAACTGTGAATTTTAGTTGAATTTAATTCGAAATACTACTTGAATACTATTTGAATACTGATAAGCTTAAGTGTAATATGAAAGGAAGAATATATAAATCATGAAATGTAATAGTCCTGTCTTTTAAGTAAACATCGTTCAACTTAAAGATAACGTTAAAAAGAAGAAGAAAATTATTACAAGTTCTTTTAGAAAAAAAAAAAAAAATTAAGAAAAATAAGCTAAATTTTGAGAAATAAAAAGCAAAAAATAAAAAAAAAATGCTTTTAATACTAAAATATAAAACTGTAATACGAAGAAATGATGTGATGTTTGCTTTAAAATTTTGATGAATTCAATTGACGATTCACTTTGGAAACAAGAGCTCAGATAGAAATTACTTCTAACTTTAAGTAATATACAAGAATAGATTTTGTGATTACAAAAATTTTTAAATTCGTTTTTGAGAAAGCTAAACTTTAATTCTTTAGAACTAATTCAAGAATTGAATGAATGCACAAAATGCATATTTTATATCCAAATAAAATTTATATGCTTTCAACCATATAGTTTTGAAATGAATTGAAACTGTATTGGAATGAAACAAACATTTTTGTTAACTTTTTAAGTAGTCACAAATTAAATTTTAATACGAATTGCAATATACAAGTTAAAAATATTATACAAGTTAGAAATGTGACTGGTAAGATATTTATTCTAAATGTTTTTAACAACGTTAAATGTTATATATATATATATATATATATATATATATATATATATATATATATATATATATATATATCAAGTTTAATGTTAAAGTACAAAATTTACTACCATTTTTAATCTACAATGAAAATCTTCTGATAAATCGAGAGATGTTGGGAGGTACATTAAAAAAAAATAATAATAATGATAAAATAATAATAATAATAACTTTAAAGAAATAGAATAAAAATAGAAATAAAAAAGCGAAGGAAATAAAACTAAAATTAAAAATATGACCACTGAAACCGACGTCTTCAGGGGGTACCGGCCCCAGTGGCCATAAAACAAAACCTTTTCTATTGAGGGAGATGGCAAAAGCCTAAAAAAACTCCCTCAGTACTCCGAAGGTTTTGTGTAAAAGTCCAGGAGAAAAAAACGTGTAAGACATAGAACTAAATACAATTTCATCAGAAGATAAAAATCACCGGAAAATAAAATAAAAACTCACATAAACAAGCAGATAATAGCAGACTTTAGCAGATAATTCTCAGATTGACAGCCACTCTAATGTATTTTTTTGTAAAAGTTTTAATAATATTTATTTAATTGAATGCAATTGCTGTAATTTATGTTATGTTGGTCTGACAGGTCTTGAATTTCACAAGCGGATTAATTCCCACAGGTCTGCTATAAAAAATTTTAAAAATAGTAATTGCCCTACTGATTATGAAATTTTGCATTTTCAATTTCTTGATTTTGATAATGTTACTCTTTTCATTTTAGATTTTATGGATAATTTAGATAATAGACTTGATTTAGAAAATATTTACATTAGTAGTCTTAAAACTCTTTTTCCATATGGATTAAATAGTAAGTTTAATGGGGAAGGTAATGTCAATGCTGGGGATTTCTGTATTTATGACAAATTTAAAGTTTTTAATTTTCCAGGGGTTTCTGATTCAAAATATAGGAATAAAAGAGGTGGTGGAAAAGGTAAAGGTAAAGTTATTGATTTTGATGAATTTTCGAATATTTGCAACTTATCTGTTAATTTGAATAATATTTTCAATATTAGGAAATATATTTTTGGTTTTAAAAATAAAGTTCTTAAAAATTTCCTTATTAAATTTGGTTCCAAATTTAAATATGATATTGAACTTATTGTTAAATTTATTGTTTTGGATTTAATTAAATCAAAACTTTGTGTAAGTAAAAATGATTTACTCTTTAATAAGGTTTATAATGTTGAAAAGGTTTTTTGTACGATTAAATTTCATGATAAAAAATTTGAGATTGTTAAATTGCCACAGATTATTCATGATCTTTCTGAATTTTTTCCTTTAAAGCAAATTAAAGTTTCTGCTGCTTTTAAGTATTCTTCTACGCTTAGGAAAAAGGTTTGCAATTATAATTTTTTAAGTCAAAATTTAAATTGTATTTCTAAATTTGATTGTTATCGTAATGAAAAGGATTTTTCACAATATATTGATAATGATTATGGACAAATTATTACGGAAAATTTGGAGATTGTTGGTAATGAAGATTTAATTAATATTTTAAGCAAAGGTTCAAAATTTAGGACAAGATTTAAAATGAATAAAAAAGATTTTATTTTATCCATTAAAAAGGATCTTGATTTTTTTATAGCAAAAATTTCCAGAAAATATCATTGGCCCGTTGAGGGTTTTTCATAGTGGAAGGCTAAAATTATCGAAAGGGTTAAATTTAATTTATTTAATACTATTTTTGGTTCTTATCCTAGTGGTACTATTATTGATTATGATTTGTATAGAAATATAAAAAATCTTAAAGATAAATTTATTGTTACGGTAGTGGATAAAGCTTCAAATAATTTTTGTATTATGTGTAAATATTTAAAAAAAAAATTTATTATTGGAGAATATAATGCAAATAATACTTATTTAAAATTAAAAGAAGATAAGAAAGTTATTGAAAAAAGAATTATTGCGTTTAGTAAAAAGTCAAAATTTAGGTTAAATAGGATTAAATTTCCATATTTATTTCCTATTGTTAAATTTCATAAAAATCCTGTTAAATTTAGGTTTATAGCGTGTGGTACTAATTGTAACAATTCTGATATTAGTAAAAAGTTTTATAGTTTTCTAAAAATTATTTTGCTTAAAATTAAAAAAGAGAAAAATATTGTTATTAATAGTAATGTTGAAGTTTTGGATTATATTAATAATAATGTTATATCTAACACTAATACATTTGATTTTGAAAATTTGTATACAAGTATACCACATGTTAAGATTATTGAAATTTGTAGTGGCATTTTTGATAAATATTTATTTAATGAGAAAATAGATAAATCTAATTGGTTGGATTTATGTAGGTTTAATCTTTTTGAGAATGTTCTTTTTAATGGTTTAGATTTTTATAAACAAATTATTGGAATTCCACGAGGTAATTCCTTTTCTGGTGCTTTTGCTAATATTTTTTTGAATTTTTTTGAAGCTAAATTTCTTGAGTATAATGAAATTAAAGCTTTTAGATATATTGATGATTTGATTTTGTTTAATTGTAATAATTATAATTTTATTTATAATATTTATCCTAAAGATTTGGTTTTGAAGAAAACTAAGGAGGATTGTTTAAATGTTGAGTATTTAGATTTTAAAATTGATATTGTGGACAAAATATTTAAAATTGGTGTTTTTGATAAAAGAAAAGCTTTTAAATTTAAAGTTATATTTTTCTGCAACTTTAATACTAATTTGTGTAATAAAATGTTTAAAAATTTAGTTTTTCCACAACTAGTTAGGATTAAAAATATTTGCAATAATGTTGAAAGTTTTCGGGAAGCTGTGAATAATTTTTTGAATAATTTGAGTAAAAATGATTTTTGTAATGTCAATTTTTTAATTAAGAAAATGATTGAAGAATATTAGTTTTTTATTTCTTTTAACAGAGCGCAATTCAAGACTTAACTGAGCAGCCCCAGTTAAGCATTCTATTAATTTGTGACGTAATCTTTCTTCCTTCTTTCATTTTATCAATCTTCGCAATTTGAAAGAGGGCGTTGTTTTCATTTGGTTTAAGTGTTTCCATTTCATTTGGTTTGCTTGTGAGTTCGCCGTCTGACCTTGTTTATGTGAGTTTTTATTTTATTTTCTGATGATTTTTATTTTCTGATGAAATTGTATTTAGTTCTATGTCTTACATGTTTTTTTTTCTCCTGGACTTTTATACAAAACCTTCGGGGTACTGAGGGAGTTTTTTTAGGCTTTTGCCATCTCCCTCAATAGAAAAGTTTTTGTTTTATGGCCACTAGGGCCGGTACCCCCTGAAGACGTCGGCTTCAGTGGTCATATTTTTAATTTTAGTTTTATTTCCTTCGCTTCTTTTATTTCTATTTTTAATTCTTTTTCTTTTTTTTAAATCATGTAACCGCTAAAATAATAAGAAGGTATTCACTTAATCAAATATTTTCTATATTTCTCTTCATATCTATTATTCTTTGTATGGATTTTTGCTATCTCAAAATGAAACTTTTGCAAAGTCACTAAAAAAAACTTTCAAGTTTACTTGATTAGATATGCTGCAATTTTGAAATAAGTTGCAACCTTTTTCACTCATGGCTATGCACCGGTGTTTTATAAAAGTAATGCGTGACAGTGAAAATGAATTAACAAAAATAGTCTTGTTTGTTGTACAGTCTTGTCAAATTTGAATACTGATTAACACAAATGAATCTTAAAATTAACATAAAAGAGTCACAATAGAGGTATACAACTGATGGTATTTTATGCATGCACTGTGGACGACGTAAGCCGGATGCGGAATTCGTATCGACCAGCCATCGCCGCGATTCGAACCCGGTTAACCCCGTGCTTGATTATTATTAAAAAAAATTGCACTCACACATGTCAATGAGAAAAGGAAAGGTGCTTCGGTACATTGTATATTGAACCCTTCGCTGAATTTTTGCACAACTACTAAAAGTGCAAATCTGTTAGGAGTGGGGGTTATAATTGAAGCAATTACTTATTCCTGATAACTTTACAATTCCCCTATGTCCATACAATAAGGAAACTTCAAGTGAAATTGAATAAAATAGTTTCATGTGGATCCATTTTGAATGATATATTTCGAAAAGGGCTGCAGAGCTATAGAAGAAGAAGAAATCCCTATACAATAAATGTAATCATCGATATTGAAAAAAATTTTAGAGCTGCTGAAGAGTGAGTCCGTCAAATAGCATGAAGTGAGGACAATTCTTATCCGTAAAATTTAAATTAATCCTTATGCATCAATTAAATTTAAAAAAAAATCTAATATCTTTCAAATACTAACATTTCTTTCAATGCTTAATTAAATTGAATTTTGATGCATCATCCTGAATTCTACCAGCAGTTAAATCCATATAATTATTCAAAAGGTGATATTTCCTCGTGGTTCCTTTTGATGTGTTTTTATTTTATTTTATTATTTTCTTTGTTACTTCCAACAAACAAATGAGGGACCCCATGCACAATTTTACAATCTTTTGAGTTTCATCAATATGTAATGCAAATGCAGACCAGTACATTAAAAAGAAAACAGCACGAATGCTTGATCCTAGAGTTCTCTTGTCTTTTAGGTTTCGATCAAAATTTCGGAGTTAAACATTCAAACTACGGAGTTAAACATTAAAATCCTGTGTCTTTTTTTAAAGGACATTGCTTGGCCTTTAGTTGCCAGTCTTACTGCTGCAGGCAATGTTCTCTGAAGGTCAAGCATTGTCCAAGACACGGTCCAATTATTATTCCCTAAAAAAATTTTTTTTTTTAAAAATAAATATTAATTATTTTAATTCTTTGAAGAAGTTATTCAATATTTTTATGTTCAATAATTAAGTAAACATAAAAAAATTTTTCATTAAGTAAAAAAACTTTATTTAATTTCTATAATGACATTGCTGTTTCATATTATAATTGTAACTTGAAAAGTGGTATATATTTTGTAGTTTTTAATATATTTTTTAAATATTATTAATTCGTTTTCTCCTCCCAAAAAAAGTAAGAAAAGGAATAGCTATAAAAAACAAAAACAACTTTGTCAGAATACTCACGAATATATTTCAATATGTTTGTTTTTCCATTTTTACTAGTATTTGTATATATTATCATATACATATTTTTGTTTTTACATGTTTGTATTTATTTTGTATATATTTTTGTTATCTCTTATTATCTCTTTTTTTTTCTCTAATAAATGTTATTTGGATATTATTTAGTATTTACTTTCAAAATTATCAAAGCACTACTCATTAGTTTTCTGAATCAGAATTTTCATCAAAAATATTTAACTGTTATTAAATACAATTTTTATTTAATATCGCTTAAAATTTTGACTGAAAATAGTTTTCTTTTCTTATTTATCTTATTAATCTATTTAATTGCCTTAAAATACATTATACTTGTGTGCACATTGATTTTAAAGTATATCAATCAAAAGTAGTTTTCATTTGGCCTTTTTCAATTATAAATATATATATATATAAGTTCAAAATGAAGATAAAACAAAGGTAAATTACAGACAAATGAAAAAAGGGGGGCGAATAATAATAATAATAAACAACTGGGGAAAGAAAAAAAAAGAATTAATTAAAAAAAAAAAAAAAATAAAAATTGTGGCTAAAATGTTTTTCTAAAAAAATTTTCTTTATTAATTTATACAATTTTTTCATGTGCAAATCCATTTCGGGCAAATCCGTGGCTAAAATAAGTTTTCTATATTTTTTTTCTTTGTAATTTATATAACTTTTCCATGTGCAAATCCATTTCGGGCAAATCCGTGGGCAAAATTATTTACTAATAAATTTCTTTATACAATTTTTCCATGTGCAAATCCATTTCGGGCAAATCCGTGGCTAAAATTATTTACTGAAAAGATTTCTTTGCCAATTTATATAACTTTTCCATGTGCAAATCCATTTCGGGCAAATCCGTGGCTAAAATTATGTGCAAAACTAGCAATTCATGTTTCTTTCTCTTTTCTATTTTATATATATATATATATTTTTTTTTTCTTAAATAAATATTTGTTTTCTAAAATTATTTATAGTCAAATTCTTTAAATTATCCAGTTTAATATTACCTCGCGTACATCAGTTTTCTGGCCCATCCTTGGTAACTAACAAATCTAACGCACTTCAGTAATGCAGCAAGAACGCAATTTAAACTCCTCTAGTTACTTTCAATTTGCGCTTTTGTTTTCAAAGTTTTTATATTTTGTTACGTAAGATATTTTGTTACGTCTTGTTACGTAAACACTTTAAATCATTCTTGAAAAATTTCCCGTTCATGTAAGTTCATTATTTTTCGCTACTAGATTTTGTTTTGTTCTGCTCTTCCTTTTTATTTTATTTTCTGTTTTTAAGTGTTATTTTTACTTGTTTTTCATTGTATATCATGTATTTTTGAATGTATAAAAATGTGTCATTTTTAATGACACATTTATTGTGTTTTATTTTATTTGTCGTAATTTTTGTAAAAATTTTTTTTGAGTGCTCCTCACACTATTGTATTGATATATTTTGCTTTGGCTATATTGATGCAATATTAGAAAGCACTCTTTTTCGGATATAATCGTGTGGGCTGATGAAAAGATTATATCTTTTATTTTCCGGTTTTTTAAAAAAACTTTTTCCTCTTTTTTTTCTTTTTTTTTTCCTTTTTTTTTTTTTTAAATTAATTCTTTTTTTCTTTTTTTTTTTTAATTAATTCTTTTTTTTTCTTTCCCCAGTTGTTTATTATTATTATTATTCGCCCCCCTTTTTTCATTTGTCTGTAATTTACCTTTGTTTTATCTTCATTTTGAACTTATTTTATGAGTTCTATTTACTTGCAGCTTATGCGCAATAAATGATACTTATTTTTTTTTTCTTCACTTTTCTGTTTTTTTTGTATTAATTTATTTTGCTGCATATATATATATATATTATTCTTTAATGTCCTTTAATTTTTTTTCCATTTAAAAATTCCATTATCATAGCCCAGGAATAAATCTTTAAAAGAAAAAGATGTATAGAACGTTTTATTCAGAATAACTTTTGATCTTAAAATCAAAAAATTCTGAGCTAAGATGCAATACTCCTAACATAACGAGAGATATTCTATATATAGATATAACAGTGAAGATGATAATTTAGGTTTCAAAATCGCACATAAACATGACAAATACGATAAATTTGGAACCGTTTTTAACAATTTTAGTACTATTTTAACATGTTTTATCTCGTTTTTAGACCAAATTATTATAAACCAAAAATTCACTGCATTTATTAATAATATTCATTCATTCGAAGATGAAATCTTATAAAAAAAATAATAAATAAACAAATAAAAAAAGTAAATAAAAATTAAGAACAATGTTTTCCTATTTTTAATATTTTTTAAATTTTAATTAAATGATAATATCTTATGTGGCAAAGATGCCATTTTAATAATTTCAATCTTAGTGTTTGACCATTAAAAATGACACATTTTTATACATTCAAAAATATATGATATACAATGAAAAACTGTTAACAATACTTTCACCATAAACTTATTTTAGAGTAATTAGGCGCAAACAGTATTTAATTCCCACTTCCTCAACATTGAAAAATAAGATTTAGAGGTTCACATTTCTAATTTGTCTTCTAATTAAACTAAAACTTATCAGCTATTCCCACATTTATTTCTTTACTTATTATTTATTTATTTATTATATGTGCTTGGAAAAAACTTTGATTCTGAATTATAAAAATAAGATTCTGTCAATATTATACTTATGTAAACAATCGGAAGAATTAAAAGAAAAAAGAAAGGAACGAGAGAATAATGAGAAAGAATATCTTTTTAAACTACTCCCTTTGAAATCTACTTCCTTTCCCCTCCCGCAACGAATTTTGGTTAGGAGGAGAGTTCCATAATTGATGTCACTGATTGAAGGGGGTAGAAAATTTTGCCGACCCCGAAATCAGCATGCTTTAAGTTTGATTGACGGCAGCTTATCAGAAAAACAACCAACACACAGGAGAAAATAAAACATATGTCCCTTCCCTGCCCCCTCTCGATCTAATTCCGCTTTTTTTTAATAATCCTTATAAAAAAAAGCGGGAAAACCAAGCAAAATTCTTCCCGGTTTTCTGGATACCGGATATATGGTTCGCTACAGTATTATTAAATACCGCTACTTTTAAAATATCAAAATATCCCTTAACTTAATTTAATCTTAAAAAATTTTAAATAGTGTTTTTTTAAAAAATTAATAGACTAAATCTAAAAAAAAACGCCAGCCTTTTTCGTATTTATTAAAAAAAAATAAATAAATAAAAAAAAAATACGTGCAGTACCGAAAGTAAAAATAAAAATAAAGTTTGCTTTATTTATCTTTATTTTAATAAAATCAATAAAATTAAAAAAAGGAAATTTTATAAAAAATAAAAACAATAAAACTCAAAATTATTATTAAAAAAACGCCACTTTAAAAACGACAAAATATCGCTGAATTTTTCATTTATTTAAGAAAATAAATTAATCATTTTAATTATAAAAAAACGGAAACTATGTTTTAATTTTTTTTTTTAAATTTTAGTACAAAAGGCTTTATCGTTGGAAATGGCTTGCATATTCAGACGTTAAGGATGGTGCTTTTTGCAAATTTTGTGTACTTTTCGCCCCAAGTGGTGCCGGTTCTGGCAAGCAAGCTTTAAGTCAACTGTGCGCAATGTAAAATTTGACAACTGGAAAAAAGCAGTAGAGAGATTTTCTGAACACGAGAAATGTCTTTATCACAAAAAATCGATCGAAACTGCTGGAACATTAAACGATATTTTACTTGGAAAGATGAAACCTGTGGATGAACAAGTTAACAGTGCAGCAAGCAGAAGAAAATTAGAAAATAGAAAAAACATTACTCCAATCTTGGCGAACAAAGAGCAAGACTCCAATCATTGAAACCATCCTCTTTTGTGGAAATCAAGGTCTCGCTCTAAGAGGACATAACTATTCGAAATGAAAGAAAAATAAAACAGCCATGTGCAACCCGTTGGATGGAAAGATACTACTCAGTAACCTCTGTGGTGGAATTTTTCAAGCCTATCGTTGAAACTCTTCAAAAATATATCAGAATGGAAAGACAAGGAATCAGCTACTCAAGCTAATTCTTTACTGTGAACAGTATCTAATTGCCAGTTCGTAATGTCTCTTTTGTGCATTTACGAAGTTTTCACCATAACAATCCATCTTTGTAAATACCTACAAAAAACAAGCATAGATTAGATAGAGGCAGTGAGTCTTGCAGAAGATGTTATTAAAGAACTATAATTAATGTGTGAAAATGCCTCTAAAATATTCAGCTCTTCTTCTCTTATGCAAACAAGCCTTGGATCTTCCATACAAATCCCTAGAATAACGGGAAGACAGAAAAATCACGTTAATTTTCCCTCATCGACACCCGAAACATATTTCAGAGTTAGTGTACTTATTCCATTTATAGAAAATTTTATAACACAATTAGACTTAAGATTTGTATCGCATCGTGGTATTTTGAAAGGATTTTAGTGCTTTTTTCCTGCCGATCCTTTCATTTGCCAACTTTCATACATAAAAGCTTTTGAAGCACTAGTGGAATTTTACGCTCAAGATTTTGTTACATGTGTAAAGAACGCCTTAAGTTTGAACTAAAACTCTGGTATAAAAGATTAAAAAGGATTAGTGAAGACGGAGGTATTGTTCCAAAAACTGCGGCGGTTGCTCTTGGAATGTGCAATAAAGATAAAACACCAAAAATTTTCAAACTCCTAGAAATATTGGTCGGTCTACCTGTTTCAACGAGTGCAAACGAAAGATCCTTTTCGACTTTACGCCGTTTAAAGATTTATTTACGCAATTCAACGGGTAATAATAGAATGAATGGATTGGCGCTCTTAAACATCCATAGAAAATTTACCCCAGCTGTAGAAGACATTTTAAACAAACTTGCAGAAAAAAAAAATAAAAAAAAACCCGTCTTTTGGATATTACTGTATAAATCAATAAATTTTTAGCGTGTTTGTATACTGGTTTAATTCCCTATTTGTTGGTAAGTTATTTTTTCTTATTTGTTGGTCAAATTCATTGATTTTCTATAGAATATTCACATTTATACGATCATTATTTAGGTAGCTGTTACATTATGAGTAGTTTTTTCTGACTTGAGTAATTCCTACTTTTTAATAAGAATAAAATATTTTACCTCTTATTATAAAAAAAAATTATGTTCTTAAACTTAAAAGATCAAATCAAAATTTAACTAAACAATGTTGTCTAAATAAAAAGTCAAAATTGTCCAGCTGTCTAAATTAGGGAAATAATAGTGCTTTATTACATACTCGAATTTCTTTTAGTAGTATCAAAAAATGATGAACACCCCCCTTGAAAAAATTCTGCGTACGCTACTGGCCGCAGGTTTGCTATCCAAAACGAAAATCTAATTTCATAAATTGGTTTTGTCTCGATATAACCAGAAGCATTGACAAAGAATAGGCAGACAGTCTCAACCATTCATTGCATAGAAGGCGTTGCTTAATCTAGGAGAAGCCACTTCGTTTATAAGACAGTTCATTTCAATATAATAAGATAATTGGAGTGCAAAACTCAGAAGAATTCACGAAATGTTGATGGGTTTACAATTAGAAAAAGAAAAGAAAAAAAGAAAAATAAGAACTAAAAAGAAATTAAAATATATTGCGACCTAAAAAATGTTCGCACATGCTAACTTGTGAAAAATACTTATGCCCTAAAATATTTATGGATTTTTTCAAAAGCAAGTACAAGAAGTCCTTTTTTTAATAATAAGCATTGTTTATGTCAAAAGAGTGTTATTTCATAATACTAAAATTTTGAAAAATACACACGAATGCAAAACAGTAATTTTATTCCCACCACTATCTAAGAATAGTCCCATTACTTTTCAATAAATTTCATATTATGTTTGTTTTTCGAGACACAATCTTTGAAGCCTTTAAGGAGGATTCGATAAACATAGTCGAGAAATTGTTTAGAAAAAAGAAGTTTGCCAAAAAATAAAAATTATTACTTTGCTTTCACTCCGGATATTTTAAACTTTTTTTTCGTTATGAGATTTTGTTGAATTGATGTCGAAAATAAACAAGTTGTGGGATATTAGAAATCGTGATTGCTAACTACCCAAACAAACTTTCAATATGATTCAAAGCCTTTATTTTATTTTGAATTTAACCGGAAACTCATTGTGTAAAG
Source organism: Parasteatoda lunata (assembly GCA_949128135.1). NCBI lineage: Eukaryota > Metazoa > Arthropoda > Arachnida > Araneae > Theridiidae > Parasteatoda > Parasteatoda lunata. The sequence continues at coordinate 16,808,175 of OX421970.1, forward strand.
AAAATATTGTGAAAATCTTTTATAAATTTTCAATTAAGGAATAGTTTGCTCGAAATCTTCGTGAGACCATAAAACATTTTTAAAAGGGAAAGTTAATCAGAAAAATTTCGTTGCTTATTTTCAAGTTTTCCCAACGCGCTCAAAAAATAGGACACTAGTACTTTATCTCTGGTGGCCACACAATCTATATGTCAATCGCACTGTCTTGAATATATATTTAATCTAATGCTAGAGACAGTTGTATTAGAGGAGTTGTAAAATAACCATCACATTCTGATATCGTCGCTTAAAGTGACCCTAATTACCAGAGCCGGATAAAGAAGAAGAAGAAGCCAAACGTCTCAAAGTTCCATTAGGAACATTTAAAGTTTTTGATGGCAAAAGAGATTTTTGTAATCTTCTTAGAATTAATTAGATGTTTTCAAGAATGATGTTTTGCAATCTTCCTTTTAAATAATTATAAAAGTATATATTTTAAATATAAAATTTGAAAAATAGAAAATAAAATATTTTTATGTTGTTGCTTTTACCCCTCACTCAACTTCCTTCCTAATTTTACCTGTTATCTTCTTTTGCTGTAAATCGATGTGTTTTGAGAGCTCCAAAAATAGGGACTCAATCTCAAAATTCGTCAAGTGTGAGTGACTTCTGACGTAAGTTTCTAATCACTAAAATCATTAATTTTATTATTATCTCCATATTTTTGTTTTAGGAATTCTGAATAAAATATCTATAGAGAATTTTATAGAATGTACAAGTCTGAAGCTACGCAAGTGTGTCACAATTTCACTAATAAACTTTTTGAAGTCAATAAAGTTTTTTCCTTTTCGTTTCAGTTTCTTGGGATTATTCATTCATTAACGCATTATAATAAATTACTTCAAGTGATACTAAAATAAGTTTTACATAAGATAATGACACAGAGTCTTAGATTGAAAAAATAATAGTTAGTCGCAACTTTTTAAAAAATAAAGGCAGTAAAATTTTTTTTTACTGCTTGACATAAAAATATTTTTTAAGGACGTCAAAAAATTACGCTTACAATTGAAATTTTTAAAGTCGAATGAGACAATGGATTGAATCCTAGACCCAGAAAACAAAGTTAACTAGTTAATAGGACAACTATTTAAAACAAGTTACCGTCACCATCCTACTAGAAATTGCTTGAAAACGCATTTTTTATTTATCGATTTCAATTTTTGCACTAGATCTAATTTAGGATATGCTTTAGGCATTTTTCAATGGAGTGTATTTTTAGACCCTTAATTTTTTTTTCTTATTTGCTTAAAATTATCAAGGTATAAGATTTTTAATGCTTTTATAGTAAAATAATAAAGGGGACATAAACTTATCCTTGATGCTGCTATCAATAAATAAATGGAACAAGCTTAAATAAATAATAACAGTTAAATTGTTTCTTGTTTTAGATTTCAAGCAGCAAATTGTTTCATTCAAACAGATTTCAATTTTGGGAAGAATGAAATTATTGAGAACGTTCCTTGTCTCAATATAGTTTTCTTTTTCCCTTATGATAAAATATAAGAAATATTTGTATTTATAAGTTCTATAAAAAGTATGTGTTCTAAATTGATTAAAAAATTATGTAATTTTATTACATATTTCAAATATACAAGTATTTTAGAGTGAAATATTCAAAATTTTCTTGTAAAATAGTTTTTTCTTTTTCAAATAGAATAAGATCATAAAAAACGTTATTGGAAAAAGGAAATTAAAAAAGAATACACATTAACACAGAATTTTTTCACATTATTAATTTTTCTGTCAAAACATGTCTTACAACAGTCTTTAGAAATGAAACGCATTCTGGTAAAAATCTCTGGATTCACAAGTCGGCCTTTGAACTCTAAGTTTCTTTTGCAGAAGAGGAACTGCCTTGCTTTAATTTGAAATATAAACTGAATTTGTGTAAATTGATTTTAGTATGTTGTTCTTTTATTATTGTTTAAGTCTGTTGGCACATCTAATTTAAACAGGAAACAAGACTCCCCCTCTAATCTACATTAATAGTATTTTAAAAAGATAATTTTAGAACACCTACTTAAAAATTACTCTCTATTTTTTTTCTCAGAAAAGCGTATTAAATGAAGCTTTCTTGATATGATATTATAATTTGTTATAAGCGTATGTTATATTATATGATATTAAAAAATCCTGCAATATAAGATATTTTTCATTACCCACCTTCTTGATATTTCCTAATGCATTCAAAATAATAGTAAGACAAAATTATGCCAAAAAATGTAGACTAACTATCAAGCTGTATATCTACAAATGATTCAAATTACTTCAAGGAAAGTATAGTACCGAGCTATATCGTGAAAACAGTTTCATCAGCGAAATAAAATCAGGTGAATTCTTTCATATCATAGTTTTGATTTTGTTTCACATCACAATTTAGAGATTACAGACAATCCGAGTACAGTATTACCACAATCAAGCAATTATACCTCCTCAGAGAGCCGTAAGAAAACAATTATACCACAGTACATAATAGGACCTTGTTACCTTTATTAGTATTTTGATATATATTAAAACAACAGCTATTATCATGAGAATTGATACCAGCAGTGCTTACAATCAAACTTATTTAGGAACCATTGTTGTTAATAATAGTTTTGCGATTTTTTATTGTTCCCTTTAACCCTATGTTCTCTACGTGGGTGCAACCACCCTCAGAAGGAGTTGAAGACTCCTAGGGGGACGTTAAGACTAGATAAAAAATAAAAGATTGTTAAATATAAACTCTATAGAAATATGCCCTTAAGTATACCCAGAAACACATCTAGACTAGATTTTGGATCGATAAATAGAAAATATATTTTCAAAATATTTAGAGTAAGGTGGAGACGTTAACTTGTTTAAAATAATTTACCTTGTAACTATTTAACTTTTATTCCACTGTCTTATTCGATTTTTGAAATTTCAATTGTAGACGGAACTGATTAACATCCTAAAAATATTTTTCGGACCAGCAGTCAAAGAGAAAAGAAAACACATAAATAAATAAATGAATAAATAAAAATGCATTGCTTCAATTTTTCAGAAAGCTTTGAAGAATTATATATTATTACTTTTTCAACCTAAGAGTCATAATTATTATTTTACGTACAACTTATTTTAACATGGCGTTAAGTATTTTAATTTAATACACTGTATCACTTATTATTATACAATGGGCATTCCTAAGAAACTGAAGCGGAAACATAAAAACTTCATTAACTTCTGTAAATATGAAAGTGTAAATAAAATGCGAGATGTTTTGAGTGCTCAAACATTCACGTCACGAGTCATTCACGTCTGGCGAGCCTTTCGAATAATAATATTTGAAGCAAATGTTGAACGCGCTCAAAAATATTCACCGGCAGACTTGACTGGCTTGAATGAGGAAAACAAAAGTGATTTGATAAGAAAAATGTATGGTTGCCAACAAAAAATGGAAAATAAAAGTGATAAATAAAACTAGAGAAACTGAGGTAGAAGAGAGTGAAACAGAGAATGAATTCCTCGCCAGCGCATCTCGGCTATATTTGATAAACCAGATGCGTTTAAAAATTTAGACTAAAGGAACACGAATGATATGTCCCTTATCATAAATGCTATAAGTCTAGTGCATCACATTCTTTGAATCTTGGGGATAAATTCAATCTCGATAATGCCAAAATTCTTCCGACCTCTGACACATTTGCTTATCTTGATACCCGGGAATCTTGTTTTATTCATATGTGTGCGGATTCCCTTGTCAATAATAGTTTTTTCACACCACTTCTCCATAGCACGTGGGAATGCATTTTTACATGATTTAAGTCTCTCGGTCACTGCAGACGACTCAAACGAATCAATTGTAGCCTATACCGATCGCCTGTAATGGAATCGCCAGGTTGTAGCAGCTCATTAGTATACAAAACCATTCACCCTTCTTCTTTCACATTCACCATTCTTGAAACGTCGAAACCATTCCCTACATGATTTATCAGTTGGAGCATTGTCACCATAAACTTCTACAAGCATTCGATGCGCTTCAGCTGCACTTTTCTTGCAATTAAAGTAGAAACAGAAAACCTCCCGTAAATGCTGCTTAGTTACCACAATATAATATATATATATATATATATATATATATATATATATATATATAGTGATGGTAAGATGTACATGATTAACATGTTGAGCGACTTTTATCGTGAATTTAAGAAAATCAGTTTCAGAATGTATAAAAACATCATTACAAGAACTTAAAGAAAACCATGCAACTCACATATTTGGTGGAATGAAATGTTTAGCTTTTATGAATCATACAATATTCTTAAACATACACATTGTTGGTTTTATTAACGCAATTTGGTTTTAGTATAGTTTTGGTTTAATACACACAATTTGGTTTCAGTATAGTTTTGGTTTAACATGCACAATTTGGTTTTAGTATAAAATCTTCCTATATATAAAAAGTTAAGAACTTTTTAAAAAACACAAATAGTATTAAGATAAAAATAATATTTCAAGTGTTCAAATCTCGGGAAATTATATATAACTTATAAATCAACTCAAAATTTATTTTTAAAGGAGATGAAAACGAAAGCAATCTTTGCTTTTTGGGCAGAAATAAGCCAGAAAAAATATCTGTGGCCTAGAAACTTCTATATATATTTCTATTAACTATTAAAAAAAAGTTTTTTCGACTTGAACTTACACAAAAACAAATGGTATGGCTTCTGTTTTTCGATTATTAGTTCGAGAATTATCAACTGCTGAACTTGGATTGAAAAAAATATGTTGACTGATCTACTGAATGATGAATCGAGACTAATTGTGAAATTTAATGTTTTGAAAATAACCATTTTCACGAGTATTTTTCAAACTTCCAAGTCATGAAAAAGTTTTGCTTTCTTTGTAATTTTTTTCTTAACTTTTTTGCTTTAAATAATGATTGTTTATCTATTGCTGTCAAAAAATGTATCTTTTCCGATAACAACATCTCGCTCCTGGATTGATGTCAAAGGTAACAATTAAATAAATAATTATGTATATAAAAACAAATAATTAAATATAAAAATAAATAAATGAAATAAGAAAAAGCTATCAGATGAAGCCACATGTAAATCACATGATTTATATCAATTTTATTTTAAAATTATAAATGTCTCTAGAGAATCTTTGATTATTAGTCATGGATTACCAAGTATCTTTCGATTATTAATTCGAGAATTATCAACTGCTAAACTTAAATTTAAAGAAAAATATGTTGACCGATCTACAGCTTGATGAATTGAAACTACAGAGGTGAAATTTAATGTTTTGAAATAACTATTTTTCACGAGTATTTTTCAAACTTCCAAGTCATGAAAAAGTTTTGCTTTCTTTGTAATTTTTTTCTTAACTTTTTTGCTTTAAATAATGATTGTTTATCTATTGCTGTCAAAAAATGTATCTTTTCCGATAACAACATCTCGCTCCTGGATTGATGTCAAAGGTAACAATTAAATAAATAATTATGTATATAAAAACAAATAATTAAATATAAAAATAAATAAATGAAATAAGAAAAAGCTATCAGATGAAGCCACATGTAAATCACATGATTTATATCAATTTTATTTTAAAATTATAAATGTCTCTAGAGAATCTTTGATTATTAGTCATGGATTACCAAGTATCTTTCGATTATTAATTCGAGAATTATCAACTGCTAAACTTAAATTTAAAGAAAAATATGTTGACCGATCTACAGCTTGATGAATTGAAACTACAGAGGTGAAATTTAATGTTTTGAAATAACTATTTTTCACGAGTATTTTTCAAACTTCCAAGTCATGAAAAAGTTTTGCTTTCTTTGTAATTTTTTTCTTAACTTTTTTGCTTTAAATAATGATTGTTTATCTATTGCTGTCAAAAAATGTATCTTTTCCGATAACAACATCTCGCTCCTGGATTGATGTCAAAGGTAACAATTAAATAAATAATTATGTATATAAAAACAAATAATTAAATATAAAAATAAATAAATGAAATAAGAAAAAGCTATCAGATGAAGCCACATGTAAATCACATGATTTATATCAATTTTATTTTAAAATTATAAATGTCTCTAGAGAATCTTTGATTATTAGTCATGGATTACCAAGTATCTTTCGATTATTAATTCGAGAATTATCAACTGCTAAACTTAAATTTAAAGAAAAATATGTTGACCGATCTACAGCTTGATGAATTGAAACTACAGAGGTGAAATTTAATGTTTTGAAATAACTATTTTTCACGAGTATTTTTCAAACTTCCAAGTCATGAAAAAGTTTTGCTTTCTTTGTAATTTTTTTCTTAACTTTTTTGCTTTAAATAATGATTGTTTATCTATTGCTGTCAAAAAATGTATCTTTTCCGATAACAACATCTCGCTCCTGGATTGATGTCAAAGGTAACAATTAAATAAATAATTATGTATATAAAAACAAATAATTAAATATAAAAATAAATAAATGAAATAAGAAAAAGCTATCAGATGAAGCCACATGTAAATCACATGATTTATATCAATTTTATTTTAAAATTATAAATGTCTCTAGAGAATCTTTGATTATTAGTCATGGATTACCAAGTATCTTTCGATTATTAATTCGAGAATTATCAACTGCTAAACTTAAATTTAAAGAAAAATATGTTGACCGATCTACAGCTTGATGAATTGAAACTACAGAGGTGAAATTTAATGTTTTGAAATAACTATTTTTCACGAGTATTTTTCAAACTTCCAAGTCATGAAAAAGTTTTGCTTTCTTTGTAATTTTTTTCTTAACTTTTTTGCTTTAAATAATGATTGTTTATCTATTGCTGTCAAAAAATGTATCTTTTCCGATAACAACATCTCGCTCCTGGATTGATGTCAAAGGTAACAATTAAATAAATAATTATGTATATAAAAACAAATAATTAAATATAAAAATAAATAAATGAAATAAGAAAAAGCTATCAGATGAAGCCACATGTAAATCACATGATTTATATCAATTTTATTTTAAAATTATAAATGTCTCTAGAGAATCTTTGATTATTAGTCATGGATTACCAAGTATCTTTCGATTATTAATTCGAGAATTATCAACTGCTAAACTTAAATTTAAAGAAAAATATGTTGACCGATCTACAGCTTGATGAATTGAAACTACAGAGGTGAAATTTAATGTTTTGAAATAACTATTTTTCACGAGTATTTTTCAAACTTCCAAGTCATGAAAAAGTTTTGCTTTCTTTGTAATTTTTTTCTTAACTTTTTTGCTTTAAATAATGATTGTTTATCTATTGCTGTCAAAAAATGTATCTTTTCCGATAACAACATCTCGCTCCTGGATTGATGTCAAAGGTAACAATTAAATAAATAATTATGTATATAAAAACAAATAATTAAATATAAAAATAAATAAATGAAATAAGAAAAAGCTATCAGATGAAGCCACATGTAAATCACATGATTTATATCAATTTTATTTTAAAATTATAAATGTCTCTAGAGAATCTTTGATTATTAGTCATGGATTACCAAGTATCTTTCGATTATTAATTCGAGAATTATCAACTGCTAAACTTAAATTTAAAGAAAAATATGTTGACCGATCTACAGCTTGATGAATTGAAACTACAGAGGTGAAATTTAATGTTTTGAAATAACTATTTTTCACGAGTATTTTTCAAACTTCCAAGTCATGAAAAAGTTTTGCTTTCTTTGTAATTTTTTTCTTAACTTTTTTGCTTTAAATAATGATTGTTTATCTATTGCTGTCAAAAAATGTATCTTTTCCGATAACAACATCTCGCTCCTGGATTGATGTCAAAGGTAACAATTAAATAAATAATTATGTATATAAAAACAAATAATTAAATATAAAAATAAATAAATGAAATAAGAAAAAGCTATCAGATGAAGCCACATGTAAATCACATGATTTATATCAATTTTATTTTAAAATTATAAATGTCTCTAGAGAATCTTTGATTATTAGTCATGGATTACCAAGTATCTTTCGATTATTAATTCGAGAATTATCAACTGCTAAACTTAAATTTAAAGAAAAATATGTTGACCGATCTACAGCTTGATGAATTGAAACTACAGAGGTGAAATTTAATGTTTTGAAATAACTATTTTTCACGAGTATTTTTCGAAATTCCAAGTCATTAGAAAGTTATTGCTTTCTTTGTGATTTTTTTCTTCACTTTGCTTTTAATAATGATTGTTTATTTATTGTTGTCAAAACATTCATCTTTTCCGATACCATCATTTTGTTATCTCGCTCCTGATTTGATGTCAAAAGTAACAAATAAATAAATAAATAATAAATAAATAGATAGATAAATAAATAAATGTAATAAGAGAAAGTGATCAGATGCTGCTTAGATGCACTCTCAGAATTAAAACTCTTACTTTTGAGGATCAGTAAACTTTGAGATTTATTTCATTAATTTTGAGAAATATTTTATCACGAAATCACATAATTTGTGACGAAACGAGAACTCTCAAATATATGACGAAAATGTTTTGTCAACTCAAAACCTCATCTTAGTGCACTAAGGGAGATTGTAACTAGGATGAAGACTAGACGATCGATAATAAAAAAACGAAATTAGCTGACCATGTTTAATGGTGGTCAAGGAGTTGGTCTCTTACCAGGTAGATATCAGGTTCGAATCCTACTTCAGGCATGGGTATTTTATCTCTCTGTTTTATTTGTCTTTCTTGTGCCATTAAGGTTGACTCAGTTATATGGTTCTCAGAATAAAGTGATTATTAGGAAAGTTAGTCAATACGAGATTTTTTTTGGAAAAAAATAGAATAACGAAATATTTGTTTACTACTGACGAAATTCGTTTCCTCGAAGGAAAGACGATTGTTATTTCATCACTTTGACGAAATGTTCGCTCGGAGCATATACCAGAAAACGGTTTCGTCAAAAACGAAGAAAGTTTTGTGAAGTTTGAGTATCTATTTTTTTCAGTGATTTATATTGATGATTTTACTATTTATATCGATTTTTTAAAAGATATAAATTTCCGAAGAAAGATTAAAACCATTTGATATTTGAGCTGTAATACAATATAAGTTTATCATTATAGATAGTTAACAAATAAAATTACTTCTCTTTAATTATTTCTTACTGTATCACTTTCTAAGCTTAAATATTTTTTTCAGGCACAGTTGACTACTTAAGCTAAATAGATGTTCATTTAGTTGCGATTAACGTATAAACAAAATGCTCTCACAGTAAATTACAATAACTATACATTTTAGAAGCAGAATGATATTTTTTAAAAGTACTTTATTTCATGGGGGAAAAAAAAGATGAAAGAGAGGCCTCTAAGGGCTTTAGCAAGCTGAGCCTCCTAGTTAAAATAAATCAGTAGTAAATTTTGTGACTAAATAAGCCATTAGTTTTGATGATTGCAATTTCTAATAGCCCTAAGAAACCTTTGAAATGACAACTGTATGTAGCTAATTGAAAGTTACATCCCTTTGAATCCTCTATGCAGATTAGTTTCTATGTAATTGGAAATAATTAGAAGAAAACTGGACATTGTATTAAAAGCAGTAGTTTGGACACAATATAACTGAAGTGTACGTCCTTCTCTGACATGAGCTTTGGTTATCATTTAGAATTTAATGATGGGGTCAAAAGTACTTAAATATTTCTATGTAGACAAGCGAAATATGGTTTTCTGTGTATCTTGTTTTACGCTAATTCGGATGTCACCAAAACTATGCCAATAGGATTGTTTGTTCAGAACTCATAAGGGATTTAATGAAGTATGGAACGTACAATTTTTGATTTCTATCTATCTACTAATTGAAATTTTCATGCCTCAAATTTTCACCTGAAAAGTGAGGTTTTATTTCCTACCCGTTGTTGACGAGTAACAAACAAAATTGATAGGGTTAATATTATAAAATCTTGTTACTTGTCTACTTGTATTAAAATGACAAAAAGCTTAAATTATCTTTGTGCACAAAATTAATCGATTAAAATGATATGGAGTGTGAAAATTCCCACTTGACTGTTGAAAAGATTTTTAAATTTCTCATAACCGCTCATAAAGAGCTCTGGCGTAAAAAATATTTTTGAAGACAACAAAGTATTTATGATTAAAATTTGGTGATTCAAGTAGTTTGGTGAAGTTGAAGGAAGGCAGTGTAGGAAGTAAAAACAAGCCACTGACCTCAATATAGAAACTATCTTGAAACTTGTCTTGTTGTGAAAAAATAAATCCTGATTAATTTCTTTTATAACAAACGAAAGCAGTGAAATCATGGCAGTAAAAAGCAGTGAAATCATGGTACGTGAACCTCACATTAAAGTTTTCAGCCAACACAACTCTCAAACTAATTGCTTTCCGAGGCTAGCACGCTTGAAATGAATGCTAAATTGTTTTTATTGGTTTGTATTATTTTAAGTTTCACACCCTTAAAAATTTCTCTGATTGAGGCTGGTGCTCATTTTAAGCATTTATTACATAACTTTCAAATCCCTTACAAAGGAAAAACTTGAACTAACATTACTTAAATAAAAACCTTATCTCAAACGAACCAGTTTTCTGCTATTAAAAGTCACTTGATAAGGATTTATTAATAAACAGCCAATGGATGCCTTCTTATGTTCGAGATTCTTCATCAATCAGAATTGATAACTTAACTGTAAACTTTATTTATCATTATTAAAAACATAATTTATCTAAATATCTTTATGCTGGCATTGCAACTAATGTTGATTTAAATATGTAAAAATATTCTCAAATGTACAAATTTATGATCATATAGCTTCTTAGTATAAAAAATGTTAACGAACTAATACATTGAATTTCCTACCATTTTAAATATATTGACATTTACACCGCAAATCGAAAAAAACCTTTGAAAATCAATTTAAGCTTATAATGCATGCCATTAAAGAACTTATATCGATCCTTTGACTGATGCAAACAGCAAATTTTGAGGAAGTGAGAGTTAAATTTTTAGGAGAAACCATGGTAGAACATACTCTTTTAAACGACAGCAGCAAAAACTTTAAGGGATCTGTTCGACCTCGAACTTCAATCCGAGGTTGACAGTCCTTGATACCACTGCTCTTTTAGTTTTTAACATATTTTTATATAAGAAATTTATCAGGTTTTAATTTTTCATAGGAAATCAACTTATATGATTTTTTTCATTTAATGATAATTTTTATGTTTTTGAGATTAGCAGCTTTTTCTACTTCTTAAAATTTCTTCAGAGGATAATACTATAACTTGTCTAGATAAGAGCTTCTCTCGAGTAAATAAGAAAAAAAAATGTTCCCATTGATTTGGCTTTGGTGCTAAACGATCTAGTGTTTATGTGTAGGGTTCAGTCTAGTGAGAAGTTTAAAGTTTTTCTTCCGTTTTCCAGCTTTTCTTTTATTATTTCAGTATTAAGCTTTTTTTTAAACATACACAAGCGTGCAAAATTCTTTGGTCATACTCAATTTTATAACTTTCTCATTTAAAACTTAGCTAAATCGACTGTAAACTCATTTTTCACATGGTCTTATATGTTTATCAACACAGAAATGGCTTAACAGCTTCGAAAATCGTTCGAAAATACAAACAGTTAACACTGTAACTACATGTTGAGTTGATAGTATATTTCGCGTTTAGCATTTAACGTTTTCTTAAGTAAGTTTCGAAGTAAATTACATTATATATAATAATGTCTATTTAAAATACAAGTTTTATAACTGAATATATATTGTAGACGGTTTTTTTACTTGTAATTACTGAATATAATTCTTAATTTTGTACACATACTAACAACTTGATATTGAATTTTTTTTAGCAAGGCTTTTACGAACATGAGTCGAAATGAGAAAAAAAAACACAGAATATTCAATTGAGCTACGTGTGAAAATTCAAATTTTATCTGAAGAAGGGTACTCGTGTGATAAGATAGCAGAAAAACTGAATATTCCTAAGTCAAGTTTAGTCAAGTTAGCACGATTCAGAACAATAGGGACGAATTCGAATAAAAAACGCACAGGAAGACCGAGATGCCCAACAAAGATAGAAGATAAAAATATTGTTGTTACGAGCAAATGTAATAGAAGACTTCCAGCCACTACGATTAAAGAAGAATTGAATAAAAAAAGAAAAACTCCAATATCAGTTGATACGGTCAAGAAAAGAATACGTAGCGTTGGACTAAATTGTCGCATAGCATGTTAATATATTTGGAAAAAAAATATTTTTAAGAAATATTCCTTTATTAGTTTTCTGAAATTCTATTTCAGTGTTGACAGTTAAAGCATAGGAAAGAAAATAATTGTCATGCCACTTTTCTCAAAATCTATCGAGAAATTTTTTTTCAATTGTGTGGCAGTACTCTTATTATAGACATAGACCTTATAATTTCTAAACAACTAGTCGTATAGTCTTAGTTTTCTTTTCCTTAGATTAAACGTAAACAGTGAATACAAGAATTTCGATCTCACTTGTTAATTAGCAAAATCAAATACTTAAATAAATATAAGTACAAAATATAAAAACCTTTTTAACTGCTGAACTATTATTCCTATCAACTTTGTTTTGATTTCATTTGAATTAGTATAAAAGTTAATACCCTTCGTCTAAGTCAGGGCTAAAGAGAATAGAAGGGCTGGTTCACTCCTTTGAAGAAACTCTCGCCGTGCCAAACCTCCGATTTTCTCCAGTGACGTCACTGTGGCTAGAAGTTCGCACTTTTACTTCAAGAACGGAGCGTTTGGTCTAACTAGCTCTAACTAATATTGGAGCATTCCTTTTTGTGACATATTCCGAGACATTTGTTGTTTTATAAAATGATTTTCCTCAGTTTATTGCAGTGAATTTACAAAAATTTAAAACTATTAATGAAATGCCAGCTTGTGCGATTGCAACTAGCAAAAATTCTGATAGAAACAGAAAAGGAAAAAATATAATTTTCCACGTGTTCCCTAAAGTAAATGAACAACCATGTAAAGAATGGATTCTACGAATTGCAAACGAAATGACGAAGTTAATATAAAACAGCAATACGTTTATTCTATCGCTAAGAACTTTTATAACAATTCACCATCTAAATAGAAACCGTCTCGTTACTTCAAAAAGAAAGGCAGGCGAAAAAATTAAAAATGGATAAAGTCAAAGAAAATTAAAGCGTTAATAAAAAGTATAAATAAAATTATATAGTTAAAATTCTCCTCATTTCATAACATATTTTTTAATGTAGTTAATCTAAATATTTATGATTTTTTTAAATTATATTATCTTAAAATTAAATATCTATAAATTATATTATCTTAAATTTAAATATCTATAAGCAATTGTAAAATTTCAAATATCATTATGAACATAAATTATTATTTTGTTTCAGTAATTAGCGTTTAAGGTTGATGTTTCCTAATGATTAAGTATGAACAAATTGCCATTAACGGCATATTTAAAAATCAGGATTCTAAATTTAACCCAATTTATAGTTATCAAGGATTATGTAGATAAAAAAGTGTCGATAGATGCTTTTCTTAATAATTAAAGTTAAAACTGTTTTTTTTTTAAATAAAGTATTTATAGTGTCATTTTTGCCAACTAGTAAAATATTTTTATAAGTTTAAAATGGTATTTTTTTAATATAATAGTCAAGAAAGTTTTTCTGAACTATGTTTATGAGCGGAAATAATGTGTTAATTATGTAAAGTTCGAAATCTAATAACCAGAAAAAGTCTAACTTATTTTTACAGAGAGAAAGATGCAAAGTTATCATAATATCTTTGCTAGAGATCTCCGAGATCTGTGTACACAGTGACGTCATGAGGAGAGAAATCGTAGTTTCAGCTCTAAGAGCGGAAAGCCCTTCTCTCTTCTCTTTAGCCCTGCGTCTAAGTACTAATTTCTGATACGTGTATTTATACGTATAAATTGAAAACTGCACTTTTTGAGCTTAATACTCACAAATTTTTTTATAACTTTTTAATTAATACTACGATCTATTCGGTTTTGCTGCCAGTTGATTTAGCGTGAAAAATATGTAGGAAGCTATAATTCACTTGTCTTGTATAAGTTTTTAATCCCCTCTTATTATATAAGTTCAAGATTTGACTGACCTCAGGGAAGTGTTTCCATAATGCGTTCAAATCCCAACTTCTTTATTTTTACAATCGCTTCTTTATTTCACAAAATTTCTTTATTTTCTCTAATAAGTTTCGTTTTGAGCTTTCTTGTGACATAATATAGAAGATAAAATTAAATTCCTTAAAATATATGCATCTTCGGGGCTTCAGTTCAAAACTCCATAAATTATTTTTTTGTATGCTTTGAATAAGAACCTTCTAAAAGAAAAATTCAACGTTAAGTTTGAGCGCATAATAACGAAATGTTTTACTTTGAAAATTTTTGATTTAGACAAAAAAGTAGAAATATTATGAGTCAAAGATTGGAAAAGAATCAGTAAAAATCAAATATTTGTTCTTACGATTTTAAAACCACCTGATATCTTCTAGTCTCACTAAAATTATTCTCTTCAAAATTCTGCTTTAATAATTTATTCGTAAGGTTTCGTAGTTTAAATTTAACATCACAAAGAAAGATAGCTCTCAAATTGAATTTCTCAAAGTTCAAAAAAGTTTGGAATTTTAAGATGTTTCACATAATTTAGATTAGTAAAACAAATGTTTTTATTTGCTATTGAAGTTAAAAATCAAAGTTTTTCCTATTTAACTTCGAAGTTTTAAAATTGTCAAAAAACAACAATTGCCAATTAATTAATAATGGGTTATTTTTGTTTAAACTTATTTTAATAATTATTCCATCTAATACTTTAGCTAGTTTAAAAACGAAACTACAATTATTTAACATTTTGTTTTGTTTTTTAAAGTTATTTCATATTTGATAATCGTTCTTGTGGTACATAATTAAAAAGTGTGTATCACATTTTAGGTTTTATCTTAGAGAGTTTCTGAGATTAAATGCATTAAAATTTTTTTATAACATGGAAAGCAATATTAAAGCATCTTGTAAAACCATGAATATTTTATTAGGAATTAGGATTTTTTAAAAAGTATCTACAAGAAAAAATTTAAGACACATCAAGGAAGTAGCAAAATCAAATTAAAATTGAGAGAGAAAAATACTGTAACACATTAATAATAATGCTAAAAATCTTCCTTATTTTTAACATTCCGATTTTATTTTGACTTTACACCTTTATGTTTTTAAATTATTCTTATTTACAAAAAAAGAAAAGGATTTTTTAAGAATATAATTATGTTTTTTTTGGCAAGATAGTATCTTTTTCCAGACGATTTATAAGATCATTCCGATGGTAGGCAAGCGATGCCTGTTAGGGTTGTAATCGCCCCCTTGCCCCTACTAGAGCCATTCTTGCATTTTGGTGTTCCTATAGTGCCAGAAACATGGTTAATTTTACCATATTCTGGTAGTTATGATCGTACTATTTTTCCCACTAAACGTTGTTTGTTTTGAACCTCACAAAAATTAAATTGTTTCCTTTTTAGCCCACTTAAAAATGCAGTTATTAAAAATTTTGATGGTTTTAAAAAGTATACGAATATTAATAACTCTGATATTACTTCACGCGCTAGTTTTTGATTACTTAGAGGTCAAAGTAATCATATTCTAGATTGCTTATCAAATGTAAATAAGCACTGTAAGTTTCAAGCACGTATTGATTATGGCTGGAAAAAAAAACGTTATGAACCTAGCTTATTCTACTTCACTTTATTCACAATGATGCCACCGTAGAAAATTTTAAAAAATCAATTCTTAAATACCAACAAGCAAGATATATTTTTTTCACACCTTTCTCACTATGATAAAAATGAAATAAAATAAATAATAGACATCAGATTGAAAGCTTTTTTACTGCTTTCAATTATCCAAATAAAGAGAAGCGAAAAGAAGTTGAAGATAGATAAATTAAGTGAGAAATCTTGGAAATTATTATTTATAGTTCCCTTTAGTAAAGTTTGCAAAGTAAATCGCATGTTTGCTAATAATATTTTAATAAAAACTAAGAATAATAATATTTAATGAAACTGATTTTGAGAAAACTTATAATAAACTCCTCCAAAAGCTCCAAAAATTTTTAATTTTAGAATAACTAGACTTTTAATTCATTTTGATTATTACTAAATTAAACATTTAAAAATAGGCTCGAAAATTTAAAGACAACGGAAATAGAGTTAAGATATAACATGCAATTAAAGGCAAATTTAAAAATTTCAGATTACCTACAAACGAATAGAAAATTAAGTACATCATGCTAAATTTCTCTTAGAGTGCATTTTAATAAAACTAATGAAGATGAGACGCATATTTGTATGTAAATCTAGATCGTAGGGTAAACCAACCAGTGAAGGAACGCTTCCCAGTGAAGGAACATTTCATATATATTGATTAAAAATAAGAATTTGAAAGTTTTTCTTTAGATTGATTGGTAACAATAGCTTACTGCCAAACAATAGGAAGTCATCTAGCAATGTTTTGGATTACCTGATCACATAGACTTCTCTGGAAAAATTTTTGAATTTGTTATTATCTCTGCAAAACCTTGTTTCTTTGAAAAAATTATAAGGTGAGTGTTTGTATTTATATGTTTAAAGTGGAATTAATTGCATGTAATAGTTTTATTTTTCTCACTGTGAAAAAGAGAATTCAAAATACAGTTATTGAAGTTACGTTTTATTTTTTTAAGCACCATAGCATAATCAAGTACTGAGATAAGGGGATGTTTATTCACTGGATCACCAAACGATGAAAAACCAGTGAAGGAACAAGTGGTTTTACTGTTTTTTTTCTAAGTTAATGAAAATGAAAGAAAAACTTTAATTTTCTTGTACCTTTATTGATGTTTTGCATCAAAATTATGTTAAAAATACAAAAAACAACTTCTAACCAGTGAAGGAACGGACATGTTCCTTCACTGGTTAGAAGGTTCACAGGCACTTTAGAGGGTATATCATCCGTAGAAGTTTTTGAAGAATTTTTGTCTCCGACATATCAGGAGCATATTTTAACAGAAACAGAAAAATACGCCAAACAATGGTAAACAAACCAGATTTTTCCATAACAACTGAAGAATAAAAAACATTTATCGGTTTTTTGATTTTCTCTGGATATGATACACTGTCAAGTGAACGTGACTATTGGCCAGATGAAGAAGATTTAATGGTTCCTATAGCAAAAACCTCAATGACTAGAAACAGATATTTAGAAATAAAATCTATGATGTATTTTGCTGATAATAATGAAGCTAAGTCCCTAACAAATGACAGAGCTTTTAAAATTCGAAAATTAATTACTGAAATGAACGCAAATTTTCAGAAATGGGGAAATTTTGACAAGCATTTATCTATTGATAAAATGATAATTCAATATGACGGTCATCATTAACTCAAGCAATACATTAAAGGTAAACCCATAAGGTTTGGGTATAAGATGTGTGCATTACGTGACAATAATGGCTATTGCTATAATTTTGATTTGTATTGCAGCAAGAAAGTTGTCGATGCTGCTTCTACCGTGGTTCTTTCAATAGACCCTTGGGAACGAGTTGTAACAAAAATGCTTCAACCGGTTACTGATCCCAATAGTCATATAGTTTATTTTGATAATTTTTTTAATTCCTATAATTTGTTAGTTGACCTAAAAAAGAGTGGATTTCGAGCAACAGGAGCAATAAGAAGTGACAGAATAGAGCATCGTCCCCTTGGAATTTATTCTACTTTCAAAAAGACTAGCCGTGGTTCACATGATTTCTACTTTGATGTGGAAAATAAAATTACTGCGGTGAAATGGAATGATAACAAATGCGTAAATAGTGTGAATATGTTTAAACTTAATAAAAATGTCAATATTTGTGCTTCATTTTATTTTGCATTAAATATTAAAGTTCAATTGTTTGGGAACAGAAACGTAATCAAGTAACTAAAAACAAAGGAGAAGTACTAAGTGTTCAAAAACTTCCATATCCGCCCAGCGTTCTATTTATAGGACGGTAATTATCTCGGATCCTAAATTAATGATGTGGAGTTTAATTGCATATTATATTTAATTTAAGTGTTTAGAACATAATTTTAAACGTTTTTAACAAAATTTCAATTTTAAATTAAGTTGGGCTTTAACGGGCTTTAATTTGTTGACACTTTACTTTTCAATTCGTTATTACAAAAAAAAAAAAGTTAACATTTTCCAAGTATTTGTATGTTGTTATTTGAAGAATAGGCTTGTTTTTAGATATTTGTATGGCATATAAATTCATAAAGAACATTAAAAAATAACAAAAATTAAGTGTTCCTTCACTGGGAAATTTTGTGTTCCTTCACTGGTAAGAGCTGCTCCTTTACTTGGTCTTCTTACTACTTGTTATTTGAACCTCCAAAACTTAAAAACAATATTATGTAAGTTCTCTACAATTTTTTTACATAATTTGCAATTAGTAACAAATATGTTGACACTGTCATTTAACTAAAATTACAAATTTTGAAATTAATATGATTTTTTAAAAGGCAAGCGAAGATCAATCGATTCAGATCAGTGATTCGAATTAAGTGATTCAAATTACTGATTTGCATTAATTGATTAAAATGAAGTGATTTAGATCATTGATTTAAATCATGCGAGTCGGATCAATGTTTCAAATTATTTCGAATAAAGTAATTGGGAACTATGAGTCAAATCATATGATTCAGATAAGTTATTCGAATCAAATGATTCTGATCAGTTATTCGAATCATATGATTTGTATCATTCATTCAAATAAGATTATTCAGATCAGTGATTCAAATTATGCAATTCGGATCAGTGATTCGAAAGAAGTGATTGAAATCACTTTGATAATTCGGTGATTCATATTAGTTGTTTGAATCAAGCGATTCAGATCAGTGATTCAAATCAAGTTATTAGTATCAATAATTTCGAATCAAGCAATTTGGATCAGTGATTAGAAAGTGGTTCGAATCAACTGATTCAAATCTCAGTTAACGAATGAATTGCAAAATACGTTTTTTTTAATCAAATGAATATGAAACTTTTTATTACAGATCATTTATTCTAATTATTCTAATTACAGTTCATTTACCTAGTACTCTTTTTTCCTTTACAAAATGTTGATAGAAAAAAAGCATTAAAATGGGAGGATTCTTTTAAGTAAATAAACATACAAAGAATTTTTTTCGTACAATTATATTTGCTAAATGTATATATTTTTAACCGATGCATTTTTAAGAAACTACAAAAGAAATGCATTTCTTTAATTGATTTTATTTTTTAGCAGTGAATTCATCGAACTTTTTGAATGGGAAATCATAATTCCTGAATAAAGAATACATAAGAAGCTTTGAGGACTAACAAGAAATTTTTAACTATATATGACATAGCATCACTGTAGAACAAAAGTAACTGAAATTTAAGAAACATTAATCAATTATAATTTAAATCTCTTTCGATAGAATCAACTGATTCGAATCATTGATACTTTAGAAAATTTAAAAATCATGCAAAACATAACATTTTAACCCTTTTTAAATAAATGAAGAAAATGTTTAAAATGAAGAAGTTCACATAAGTATAATTGTCCTAAAGAAGTTGTTTTAAACTGATAAAATGATAAAGATCATATTATTCAAGCGTTCCTTTAATGCAAAACTTATTATACCAAGACTATTTTAATTTTTAAACAAGATGGATTCAAAAAATAAATATTACAGCAACTTATTAGAAATAAAGAGATCGACAACTGAATTCGGGGCACCAATACATGACATTTTTGTCGAGAAAGTGAGTGCTGTTGTGAGAATGTGTACACATTAGGGCTCAAAAAGATGTCTACTTTTAAAAGGCACTTCCCGGTTGATTTCAAACATTATTTAGTAAAAATGAAAATTCCATGCATTTAAGAGTTAGAAAGTTATGTCAAAAAATTAATTACGTTTATCTTTGTTTATATTGGTAACATATAAGAAATAGCATGAACAATGTCAAGAATATTATATTTTTAAGAATAACGTGATATAAGGAATGATAGAATAAAAAAAAAAACACTGGCTCAACATTCTCTATAAGTTGGCAACCTTTCCAGGTTGACCATTAAAGCACATAATTGGACAACTTACAAACTGTGCAACTAATATCTTCCTATTCTGAAAATAATTTATAAATCGTAATTTCTTCTTCAATTCCAAGAATTTAATAAACGCGTCTTCAAGAGTAACTAAATGTTTGCAGCTTTTTCTGACAACCGATATGTTTGAACAAAACTATTATTTAAATTTTTGAAAGGAACGTCAGAAGCTACCTACACTTGGTGGCGCTAGTTTTGGGAATCTACAGAATTTTCATTCGTTATTCACCCTGGACACTTGTTGAAAGGGGAAGAACAAACGTCTGCCGAACGCCAGGTATCCTGTCTGAACAGCGGTGTCAGTAAGGACTTTCTTCCGCCACTCAAAGTAATTTCTTCCGTATTCCCTTAAATGTTTCAATTTTGTAAATACTTTTATTTCAGTCATTTATTTTAATTTAGAAATCGGATTGAACTCATTCCTTCTCGATTCGTTGTTGTTTTTCAAAATAATACTTTTTAGATAATTATTATTTTTCTATGAAATTAGATAAATGAAAATATAAATGAAATAAAATGTTAAGATAAGAATGCTATGGGATAAGTTAAAAAATAATAAAAAAAGAACTCATGCCAGGCTTTTTTCATTTCTTTCATTTGATAATTTATAGATAATTTTTCTAAGGAAACAATATAAATGAAAATATAAATGATATACTATATAGATAATTTTTTATTAAATAAGATAAATGGAATGAAATAATAAGAAAGGATTGTTTTTGAGTAAGATTAAAAAAAATAATAATAATAAAAATAAAAAAAACTCATATGCATGGGATTTTTTTTCGTTTCATTTGATACTTTTTATACATTAAATTATACTCTATAGATAAATTTTCTCTGAAATAAGATAAATGAAAATATCAGTGAAAGGGAATGATGAGATAAAAATTTTACGGCAAAAGATTATAAAAATAGCTTAAAAACTCATATCAGGAATTTTTCTTACATTTCATTAGATAAAGTAAAAGTATATGTTTTTTTAATCGGAAAAAGTAACAATTATGATTAAAAAGTTAGGATATTGATTCTAGTACTATGTGTGATTGTAAAGTGATATTAAATATAATTAAATAACTCACAGTAAATGTTCAATAGATTTATCGTAACTAAATAGATTTATCATAATTTTAAATAGATATTGTAATTATTATCTGAATCTGAGTAAGTGAATTAATAAAAAAAATGGACAAATTTATTATTTCTTTGCAGACAATGAAAGAAAACAAACAAATTTCATATTAAGTCGAAAAAAAAATGAAATACTACAACTACCGACTTTAAAAGAATACATTAATTATGAATGAGTTAAGCCTAATTTATGTCAAAATGATAATTTCCTGGGTTTATGATATATTATTCAAATTTCCTTTAAAAAGTGACTATGAACAAAAAATGTCTGAAACAAATATAAGCCAATTTTATGCAACATTGCAAACGGTATTCTGTAAAATTTATGTGTAATGTTTTTTCTTCAAATCAGCATTATATTCGTCTTGTAAGAAAAAAATGTATAATATCTAAACAAGAATATAAATTCTTGAAATATATTAATTAAATTTTAATAAAGTAATTAAAGTACATTTATAAGTTATTGAGCAATTTTAATTAAATTATTTTTCATGTGACAAAAAAATTTCTTCAAACAATGAAATTAATAATAATTTAATTTTTCAGTTTAATGTTTTATTCAAGCTGAATTCAGTTAAAAAGAAAACATTTTTTAGTCAAATTTATGCATGAGGACCATTTTCGAAAAAATTTCCTCTCTCATGACTTTAATTGTACTAAAATAAAATTCAAAAAAAAAATTTTAAGCTCTCTAATTATTTTACAGTACGTGTTTAGTAAATTTAGTTACATAGAAATTAGTAACTTAAAAATAATGCCTGAATAATACCATTTTAATGATGCAGCTAAATTACTATTTCTCAGCCTTATATGTCCTTTATTTTCCTGCAAATAAACCAACTGTTCATTGGAAAAAAATCTTAAATATATTTAGTTGCGAAAATTGAGTTATTTGTAATGTACAGTACAGCTTGTTTAGAATACAGTTTTAAAATTACGCTTGAGTAAAAACTGCACTATTTAATGTTCAATTCTTCAACTCCGTTACTATAACTATTGTATAATATTATTTCTGCAAAGTTTGCAAAAATTAGTCCTATTTAATAGTCTATTTTGAAATAAGGTAGTATATTTAAAAATTGCTATACTGTATTCTAGAAGAAATAAAGTTTTGAGAATGCAATAATTTTATATTCGTTTTCCTCTCTGTTAATAGTAAATGTATTTCAAATGCATTGTTTTAAAAATTAATTGCTTTTTATGGTACACTGTAAAAAATTTCGATCTACGTTGTGCCAAACATTGGTATTCATTTGCTGGCTACATAAATTGGTGTTCAGTTTTACTATATATTGGTGCTTTCACTAGTTCCAAACAATGAGAGAAGGTTGCACCAAAAAATGGGATTTTGAAAGAACCTTAAAGCAGCGAAAGGTTGCACGAAAAATCAGTGTTTTGAAAAGAACTAAAAGCGGAGGAAGGTTGCACCATGATTTGGTATTTTCGAAGGGAACTAAAAGCGAGGAAGGTTGTACCATTATTAAGAATTTTTAAAGCGCCTAAAAGCAGAGAAAGTTAGCATCATTATTAAATATTTATAAAAAAAGAGAAGATAAATTAAATCAAATTTATATAAATCAAATTATAATTTAATTATTTAAATATATAAAAATTAAAAAAACTATTTTTATTTTAGATGTGCTATGTAATATAAATCTACATTACATAACACATCTAAATTAAAGATAGTTTTTTAAAAATTTTTATAGGTTTAAATAGCTAAATTATAATTTGATTTATATGAATTTGATTTAAATTATCTTCCCTTTTTTTTAATAAATATTTAATAATGATGCTAACTTTCTCTGCTTTTTGGCGATTTAAAAATGTTTTCTTTCATATAAATTCTTTTTCTTTCTTTAAGTTGATATATGTAAAATTAAAATTCTTTTTTACATTTCATTCGTTAAAGCACCAACAAATGCTATATAGTTAGTACCGCTAATGTTTTAAACAGAAGAAAAAAAGAATTTTAATTTTAGACTGAAGCAAATTCTTATTACTATGCATTTTAATATTATTTTATTATTTAAAAATGAAAATATTACTTTCACAAATAAAAATTTATATAAAAAAGTAGACAAATATTGGATTAGTCAACCCCCAATCTCTAACTAAGGAAACATTCCAATATTAATTACATTGGCTTATGGAAACAATAAATTTGAAGTAAATTATGAATTGTAAAAATAATGAAATAACTTGGAAATTTGAACAAAAAATATACAGATGGAGATCAATATTCAAACATAATTTATTCATTTACAATCACTTTGATGTTTGTATACATAGACAGAATATAATAATTTTTATGCAAAATCTTAAAATTTAAATATATACTTCTTATACATATCACAGCATTTATTAAAAAAATACAAAATATTCACTCAAAAATATGATAGATAGTATGTTTTTGTTACTAAGAGTACATTCAATTCAAACTTATTTTTAATTTACAGTAATTTAAAATAAAAATTATATTAGCATATGCCTCAATGTTTGCAGTTTTGAAATTTGGGATCATCTAAAAATAATTTTCAATATTTTAATAAGATACTAAATTTCTTGATATACTCTGCCTCAATTAAAATTTACAATATAATTAAATTACATTTTTACAAACATAATTTACTAAATGATAAAAAGATTAAAATTTAACTGAGTTTGGAAAAAATTCTAACATTTTTTTTTTGCAAATTAGTAAATGGTGGTGAGTATTTGAGAAAAAGCAATATTTTTATTACGTGTTGATTATTATATTCATTATTATACATTTATTAATATAAAGTTTTCTGGAGCTATTACTTTAAGTTCATAACATTTTTCAATTGATTGTTAAAAGCACCACAAGATTTTAAAAGATTTAACACAAATAAAACTTTGGAGCCTTTTCACAAAATAATAATTGTTTTTCCACAAACACAGGTTCTTCATTCTCAAAACTAGAAACTATACACATTCCTTGTTTGTAAGCTGTTCTTGAAACTAGTACTTTTGAAGTTTGAAAAAACTCTTTATAACCTTCTAGAATTCTGGTAATTTCGGCAGAATAAATATTTTTATTAATAGACTTTGCACTGGTTATAACAATATTATTTCCTAAGCTTCTTTCTCGATGAAAAGCATTGAAGTTGCTGGTGCCTTTGTGCTAAAGAAAGAAGATTAAAAATAATGTAATTTATGGTTATAAAATGTATAGGAATTGAAATAATTTCACAGAAGAAACAAAATTTGAGCCCTTACATTTTTAAAACATAGAAAGATCAATCAAAGCAAGTCATATTTTAATTACTATTTTTAAAATACAATATTAAAAATAATTAAGAAATTGTTGTTCTTGTGTAGAAAAATATTTAAACATTTTTATCTTAAGACTCCTTTCACCCATAAAGATCCTGAAAAGTAAAGTTTTGATATTTTAAAATATTATTATTATTATTTGTTGTTGTTGTTAAAATGCGCCGAAGCACCCAAGTAGAATTTCTCCTCACAATAAATTTTGAATTGAATTTCATACAGGGCGACCCCGCAAAAAATTTGCAGAAGGTACTGTCAACTGTTAAAATATAAATTTACAATATGATCATCACTTGGATGGATCAAAGAGTTCGTGTTGAGCCTAAGAGGGCGGGATATGTTTGCTGATAAACACACAAACAGTATTCATGTGGATGGTATTAAACCTCCACATGTATATTGTTTGTGAAGATTGTCTTTTTAACTAAAGTTCTTTTGTTTCATAGAAGAAAATGTATTTCAGAATAAAAAAAATTACTTTTATAACTAAAATAAATCTTTTTAAAAATATTATTTA
This sequence comes from Parasteatoda lunata, assembly GCA_949128135.1. Classification (NCBI taxonomy): domain Eukaryota; kingdom Metazoa; phylum Arthropoda; class Arachnida; order Araneae; family Theridiidae; genus Parasteatoda; species Parasteatoda lunata. The sequence goes on from OX421970.1 coordinate 16,833,284, forward strand.
AAAAAAACAACTGTAAATATTATAAAGAATACTTATGACCTTTTTCATGATCAATTATAACGTTCGATTTTATGCTTATGTTGTCTTTTCCCTCCCTCACAAAACGCAAAATGTGGTAAATTACAAAATAATAATAATAATAATAATTCATGAAAAATTAAGTATCAATAGCAAAGTATCCATGATCATCTAAGTATTTTTTAATTACTTAGATTTAAAGAAAAATATATTTATTAATTTTTTAAATACGATATTTTGTTCAATTTAAAATTTGTTTCGCTTAGTAAAAAAATATAAATACGAAAATCTATTTATAAAAAAAAAATATAAGAAGAAATCAGCTTATTTCTAAATGCTCTAAAACAAATCTTGTTCTGGTCGGTATTTTTATCAAATTTCAGTAAGATTCTTGGCGAATAAAAAAATATTATATAGCGTTTAAAAATATATAGCGTTTTGTTTTCCTTAACGCCAATATGTTTCTTTGTTTTTTCTTCCTACCTCGTGTGCCAAACAGAAACCCAGTTTCCATGACAACAGTTGCCTTTTAAAAATCTCAAATTTGAACGGTTTGAAATTTGAACGGAAATATAATTCGCTTTGAAAATTTTATAACAAAGGCATTTAAGAATGTATAGACAAAAATTCGTGTAATTATGTGACATTATAAACGAAAATGAGCAATATAGAACATGAAAATAAAAACAGATAAGAAGATAACAGATAAGATATTGATAAGAACTTTTAATCCTATCAGAAAGTATATAAAATTTTTTTGTTCGGTTGAATGCAATCAAAACACGGAACTAGAACATTTTCATCAGCAGTAAATTTGGCGGAAAGGTATGCTGCTTAAGATTGCTGTATTTACTGTTTATTTGTCACTGGTATTGCACTTTCTGTGCGCATATAATGGATGTATCTCCTTATTTATTGAAAAAGAGTTAATATAGATTTTACAATATCTAATTATTCATACAACGAATATAGTTTTCTAGAAGAAATTTGAAACTAACTCTTTCAGAACACACCACAAAATGTTTAAAGATGACATGAAAGAAATGAACTGTAATTATTGCAAATAAATAAGAAAAGTTTGCTTACTTGCAAAAGAAATAGACGATTTCAAAGACAACTTGCGTGAGATGATAGCAAGCTTCGACAACAAAATCCGCCATTAGTCAACAACTACAAAATAAGTTATCGGTCACGGTTAAAGCTCGTGCCCGTCATAGTACGAAAGTTTGGTGCAATCGATTGCGCCATAAACGCATTTCTTGATCATATTTACCAATTTATGGTGCAACCTAAATAAAAAAATTTTTCATTTATCCAATTTATGGTGCAATTAGAAACTTTGCACCAAGTATTGGTTAAACATTTTCCCAGATTTTTTACAGTGTAGGATAGATTAATTGATTTTGAATTTCAATTGATTTTGTCTAAGTAAATTGGTTAGTAGTTTCTTTTTTCCCTCTGTTATTCTTCAACTCTATTACTATTTTATTTATTGTCTTTTAAATTTATTATTTAATTAAAAATAAAATACATTAAAATAAATATAAGTAGGAATGATTAATACCTACCTATTATATATATTACTTTACCTATATTATCTAACCTATATTATTTGAGGTAAAAAAAAAAATATGCATATTTGCGTGACTAAAATTCAGTAATTTGCAATGTGAGAACATAAAGCTGACAACTTTCCCTTACCAACCATTTATTAGACTTAATTTTCTTATATTAATTAACAAAAACAATGTCAGTGATTTTCAGTGTAAATTTGAATGCCTTAAGTGTGAAAACTGCAGGCCCAATTTGAAAGATCTTGCTTGAAGCTTTTAAAATTAGTGTCTTTTTTTTACCTATGCGAAATTTGAATCAACCAAAATGAACACAGGAAGTTAAAATCTTTTTTATTCTTTCAATACTAATAGAAATACTTTTTCAATGATAATAGAAAGATCATGCTTGAAGCTTTTAAAAGTAGTGTCTTTTTCACCTATGCGAAATTTGAATCAACAAAAATGAACAGAGGAAGTTAAAATCTTTTTTATTCTTTCAATACTAATAGAAATTCTTTTACAATGATAATAGAAAGATCATGCTTGAAGCTTTTAAAAGTAGTGTCTTTCTTACCTATGCGAAATTTGAATCTACCAAAATGAACACAGGAAGTCAAAATCTTTTTTATTCTTTCAATACTAATAGAAATACTTTTTCAATGATAATAGAAAGATCATTCTTGAAGCTTTTAAAAGTAGTGTCTTTTTTACCTATGCGAAATTTGAATCTACCAAAACGAACACAGGAAGTTAAAAGTTTCTCTTTTAATACTACTAAAACTCTAAAAGCATTCTCATATAAATATCGCAATCCTATAGAATGAGTTCAAAATGGTCGGTATAAAGATCAGAAAGAAGTTAGTAATTTCTTCTTTTCATTTTGGTCGATTCAAATTTTGCATGGATAAAAAAAAAATCAATTTTTATCAGTTTCAAGCAAAATATTTAAAATTGCGTCAGTAGTTTTGTCATGTAATCCTTTCAAAACATTTGCTGCTAAAAAAGAGATTGTTTACATAAGGTTAGTGTAGATTTATTTCCATATTTTTGTCCAACCCTTATATGTTTTTATTGCATAAAAACGAACTTTTAGTACGAACTTCAGTGTTAAAAATCATTTAAAAATAACGTTAGCCCATGAACTATAATAAACTTTTTTTTAAATTTGTTTATAGAACACTTTCTATCAGTTCTTTTGTCTGTATATTAAAGAAAATTAAGAGCCGTCATATTTTTGGGCATCCAACTTAACGTTAGATTCTATTTTGCAGCGCAAAACTCTAAAACTTATATTTTGAAATTACGAAGGTGAGTAAAAATGCACAAGAATTACAATTACGCATATTATATTAGGTTAAGATATTAGGTTATTATATATTAGGTTAAGATTTATTAATATTTAAATTTGTAAGTGGTATAAAATACCATGTGGATGGCTGTAGAGTCCAGTGCAAATAAGGAGTTGAAATTTGACGTGCAGAAAAAGTCATCTATTTTATGAATTATCACAAATTTTTTTTTCGAATTTAAGTTTTGTTAAAACATTTTTGCAATTTTAATTGAATTTTTCGTGAATTTTATCTCTGATTCTTTAGCTTTGAATAATGACTGTTTAGCAATTGTTGTAGGAAAATGTATTTTTCTTCTTAGAAAAATTTTAGTTTTGTTTTAGAAAAACGCTTTAGTACGGTTTTCGATGATTGGCATTTATAATTTATGCATATAGTGTTTTCTATATATTTAAGAAAAAGATAAAATTTAACAATTCGAAATTTTAAACTTTAGATTTCAGAAACATAGAATATTGATACTTTCTGAATACAGTCAATAGTCATGACACAGAACAAAGTATCAATCTAAACATTAACAATTTCCAACGGTAGATCCTGTAGGATACTGTATTTTCCATATTTCATGAGTGTTAACTGTTTTTTTTTTTAAATTTATTAAAAAACTGTCAAAGTAAATTCTATAATCTATAAATAGTAAAGTGATTTAATACCATATTTCCTTTATATTGAACAAATTCTGAATGAAATTAAATGTTTTTAAATGTTTTATTTGCATTTATGAAGAAACATTCATGAAAATGATAGGATTTTGTATTTCTTTTATTTTATTATCAAATTTTGAATCTTATCTTCTTATTTATGAAAAAAGAGCAAATTTAAAAAAAATATTTCAAACACTATATTCTATAAATAGTCGAATACCATATTTCTCTTATTATATAACCAATGCCTGCACAAAGTTAATTGTACCTACGTTCTAGAAATTATTGAATTCTGACAATAATTTGTTTTTATAATAAAATGTTGTATTCAGAAAATAATCACCTTTCCTTTAATGAAGAAAGCATCAATATAGTCAATAACAGTTAACATGTCCGCAAAATCAAGCATTCTGCGGACATGTTTGGAAACTTTTATTTTTGTACTTATTTTAGAGTATAAATTTCTGAATGGAATTAATTGTTTTCTTTATATTTAAGATGAAAGATAAATTTTATGCATTAAAGATTTCAAACCCTGCTTTCTAGAAATGATAAAATATTGACATTCACTTGTATTTAGGATAAATTGATGTTTTCAGGATAAATTGATTATGATAAATTGATGATTTACTATAGTAAATAGTTATATTTATTAAAAATTAAGTATAAATTTAAACTTTATCAATTTCCAATACTAAATTTCGCAGACATGATACGAAGCTATATTTCTCTTATTTTAGAACCAACTTCTGCATAATGTTAATTGTTATCTTAAGTTTTAAGAAAGATGATCAAATTTATACGTTAAAGGTTTCATACCCTAGATTTTAGGAATGATAAAATATTGACATTCACTTATTTTTAGGATAAATTTTTGATTATGATAAATGTTGACCATCATGAGTTTCCTGCGATTAATAACATTATGCCCGATATATATATATATATATATATAATGTTTTTATTTTTATTTTTGAAACGATCATCTAAATACTTGCTTTGTTTATTGTAATACAATAAGGTCTCCGGGAAGAACAACATGAAATAATAAAAAAAAATTTGGAATTATTTTAGTTTTATCTATTATGCCTTTCAATAAATATTTCTGGGGAATGTTCTTTTCAAGATTTGAAACTTGTTGCCGTAGTTGAATATGACTGGGAAGCCACCTATGTTTTAGGTTTTAGGCACGACGATAGTAAATTTGAAAAAATCACGATCGAAGTAACTCAAAATCTAATGCCTTATACTCTTCGAGTTTTTTGTCTTGCTCACTTACTTTTGAATTGCAGTCAAATTGATGGGAAGGATTTGTGGGACAAATTTAAATCCCGCATGTGTGAACAATCTAATGAATATAGTTGTCTAAGTGATATAGAGCAACGTCTTTGCAGTAAGGATAAAACTTTATCTGACTTTGGACTACCAAAGTTATCAAATTTTTTCCCATTATCTGATGATGGTTTTTCATCAAATGAACGTTTCCTTATAGCAGAAAATATGATTTCAAAACTCAACAGTGAACAAAGGCACATTTTTGAAATTATCAATCAATCAATTGATGATGATGCTCTTATGGATAGACGATTTTTCGTAGACGGGCCTAGTGGTACAGACAAAACATTTCTATATAAATGTTTGTATCATCACAAGAGATTTCAAAATAAAAATATTCTGTGTGTTGCTTGGACTGGAATTGCTGCAATACTTCTGCCAAATGGCCGGACATCTCACAGAATATTTAAGTCACCTATCAGCATGCCATCTTCAGAAGAAGAGATTGTACCTCTTTATTTAGATAGGAATTCTGAAAAAATTTTAACGAGTGCGGATCTGATAATCTGGGATGAAGCATCAATGTTTCCTGAAGTCGTTTTAAGGCTTATAGATTGCACCCTGAAAGATCTAATAAATTGTGATCGTGCATTTGGAGGGAAATGTATTTTGTTTGGTGGGGACTTCCGTCAAGTGTTGCCAGTTTTAAAGCGAGCTGGAAGACATCAGTTGGTGCATGGTATAATTAAATGTACCTCACTCTGGCATCAAGTAATAAGTTTCTCTCTATCAAGAAATATGCGTGCTGATTCAGTAGATTTTGGAAAGTGGTTAATTTCAATAGGCAATGGTGAAAATGATTTATTAGAAATTTCCACTGAAATGCTGTCACAAAACATAATTGAAGATACATTTGGGCCATGCATTTTAGAAACATCATTATCAAGTTGTGTTGTTTTGGCTCCATTAAATGAGCAAGTAAATGCTTTAAACGATTTGATTCTTCAAAAGTTCCTAGGAGAAACAACTATTTGCGCAAGTTATGATACAGCAACTGCTTGTGACGGAAATGAGAGTGAGAATGAAAGCATAATGCTTTATTTTCAGCCTGAATATTTGGCAAAAATTAACATAACAGGTTTGCCTTTACATAAACTCAAGCTTAAGATTGGAGCTGGTAAATCCAAAATTGCTTAAGATGGTTAAGATGGATCATGCTTAAGATGGATGCTTGTCAGGAACCTTTGTGTTGCTGATGGGTTATGTAATGGAACTAGGTTAATTGTGCAAAAAGTGATGAAAAAGGTTCTTTTTTGTACAGTTATGATGGGTGATAAAAAGTGTAATTCTGTAGTAATCCCAAGAATTACTCTAAATGCAAGACTTGCATTTCGTTTTACACCATACACAGTTTCCTGTAAGATTAGCTTTTGCCATGACCATTAATAAATCTCTTGGTCAAACTTTCGACAAAGTTGGTCTTTACATTGATCAAAATAAACCCATCTTTGAAAATGGTCAGTTATATGTTTCAAGGTGTCGAACTAAGGAGAGCATTAAGTTGTATATAAGGAGGTTTTGTAAATAATTTTATCATTGTTTTTACTTACTTTTAATTGTTTTTTACTTACTTTCAGCCAGAAATATTAATTAACAGTTCATATATATGGTTGAGATATTTTTTAAATAATGCATAAAAGTGCAAATCATTGGTACACAAAATGATGTGAAAAGAAAAATTTATGAAAAATGTACATAGCTAAGTTTTGTGAATATTCAGAGATCTATTGTAAATAATTTTTAATTTTATTGTTTTCACCTCATTTTTCATAACATATCAGACAAAAATGTTTATTGATCATTGATAACATAATTATTTCATTTCATTTTTGTTTTTTTTATTAGTATTCAGTATGACAAAAAAAATTAAATTTCTTAATTTAATTTGTCGAATTTCAGTTACATATGTTTTTATTATATAATTTGCATTTGTCTGATTAAAACTAAAATACTTTGTCAGTTGACAGTATTAAAGTTAATTGGGCAATTACTTGCAATGGTATTTGCTTTTGAAATATTACTCAGCATCTACTTATTAATATTATATGTTTTAATTTGTTTGCCAAATTTTAAAGTTCTTTTTTTCATTTGGTTTTAATTTTTTTCAGTTTAAAATTTAAATTACTGGAGGGGATTAAGCACCATATAGGGAGCTTTCGGCATCCTATAAGATCATCAATGATTTGACTTAGGCTCTGACACGCGTGCTTCGGATACGGAGATTAATCTCCGGCTCATGTCTTATAGTCTATAATGTGTTAAATAATATTGCTTCCTCGCTTTATATAAGTTTATAAAATTGTTTGTATTAAAATTGCTTTATATAAGTTTATTATGCTGATAATCCGCACCTCTGACATTTTAAAATCCTATCATATTCTCTCTATGTGATGTTGGTGCAGAAAAATTGCCAGCTTATCTCGGTAGCGAGCAGTATATTATATATATATATATATATATATATATATATATATATATATATATATATATATATATATATATATATATATATATATATATATATATATATATATATATATATATATATATATATATATATATATATATATATATATATATATATATATATATATATATATATATATATATATATATATATATATATATATATATATATATATATATATATATATATATATATATATATATATATATA
>OX421970.1:16841059-16873559 GCA_949128135.1 Parasteatoda lunata
AAACATCTAGCAATTTTATATTCAAAAAGCATAGGACATAAATACGAATTATGAATGCAAACTGAAGCTTTTCAATGTCTGTCAATGTTTAGTTTTTCAAAAAGCATTGAAATTCTTGATGATATTTTTTGACAAATGTATCGTAACTCACACCACAAAATGAGAACTGTGAAGCTTTAAATTAACTCTTGAGTTTTAAAGAAAATATATTGATAAATAAAATGTAACAAAAATTATATTTTACAGGTTCTTTACTGCATCTTAAGTATTAAAAAGAATAAAATACGACTAAGATAAATATGCCACTAGTATTCAACATAAAGAAAAAATAATCAAAATGGAAATATATAATTTTGCACTAGGTTTTTTTTTTTTTAATCAAAGGGTATTTATATAATATTTAGAATGAGAAAAAGATGTTGATTATTCCGATAATTATGACCTATATTTGCATAAATTACACGAGAAGCCTCGACACATTTCAAATAAAGATTTTATGTAAGGAAATATAATGTTTTGGGGAGTTTATTTAAAAACAAAGATTCATTTGTGATTGAATTTCTTAAACACATCGTTTCTAGCTGCTTTCTATGACTGTGTTTTTATTTTTTCACACCAGAAAACTATTTTAAGTTCGTATAATATTTATTTGTCTCTTATTTAACAGTTTTCCTTTTTTAGCGATGGAAAATATTAACTAAAATAGCCTTTCTTTATCGTTTCTTTGAATAAAAATATTTAAACCGAATTTGGAAGTTAAGTGATTTCGAAAATGTTTAAGCATGTTTTTGACTTTACAAAATCAAACAAATAAAAACTTCTTAATCTGAAACGGTTTCGAATCAGGACACATTGAAATAAAAGATGCGAGATGAAAAAGAATTTTAATAATAGAAATTTGCTTTCATACGTGTTTTTTCTATAAAAAATGCGCAACAATAAAATTTTATTTAAGTCATTAATTAAACTTTACAACAAAAGTAGGAGTCGTACATTTGTTACCACGCAATTTGTGCTTTCAATACAGATTTTTTTATTATTATTTCAAAGGGTATTTGAAATATTTTTAAAAGTATTTGTAATAAAAATATATTTTCCAATTAAAAGAAAAGATAAAGAAAAGAAAAAGAAATTAAAATTTTAGTCTAATTTTTTCTTTTATTTTACATCCCTACTCCAAAATAAGTTCTAAAATATCAAACTTTTAAATAATATTTTATGCTCATTCACATTAAAATCACAATGATTGAGCAATCTCCAATAAAATATTTTAATTTCTATAAAAATGTCATTTTTTTCTGTTGAAGTGAAGCAATTTATTTCAATAAACCAAGCAGCATCCAAACGTTATTTATTACATTTTATAGACTTTCTATGAAAGGGAAATAATACTTACTAACATAAATATATTTACTTGTAAGCTATTGTATTTACTTGAAAATGTCAGAAATATTTTATTATATAGCATTTAATATATGTGAAAAGAATGTTCATTAACATTTTTTACTTTCTATTATTCAATGCTTAAAAAATGAATAAAAATAACAGAACACTTTAATTGTTTATGATCTGAGGATTGGATTATAATATACTAAGGTGTGTGAGTGCATAACCTTAAGGTTTCGAATTAAATTTGATCTTTTAATTTGTTTGTAGAAAATGTATTTTCAAAAACCAAACAAGAAAAAAAGGTACTATCTCTATATAATGAACTACTATTTTTATAACAGATTTGGATTTTTTAAAGATAATTTCAAACCTTTCTTTGTCCAAGTGTAACTTTTTGCTCACAGCTAGTTTATTCAAAGATTTTTCCATGTAAATGTTATTTTGTGTCATTTTTTGTTATTTAATTTAATGATTGTCGATTTTTTTTTTTTTTTGAAATACAAAGCATTTAAGTTTTTATATTTCAAACAAAGTAATTTTAAATGGCGAAATCTAAAGCGTGAAAAAAAATTAAAGAAAACAGCACGTGAGAAATAAAATGTTTTAAAAGAAGTTTTCCTTGAATTGACGAACTACGCAAAAAGTGCCCATCCATGAAGTGAAATCCACCAAAGAAAAAAGAAAGCATATTGTAAAAATGTAAAAAAGTATATAAAAATGTAAAGTGCACGAATTATAATGATAACACTCTGAATGATTGATGTATTTTTAAGATTATTATGATTCAAAGAGGTGACATTAAATAGGATAATTTATAAGTGCGAGCTATCAATGAAGTTACAGAGATTCACAAATAAAAACGTCCTTTCTTTGGATAAACAGAGCTTTTATTTTGGATTTGGATGTTGGATAATCAAAATATGGGGGTACTCGTAATCTGAAACATAGACTTCCAATAGTTTAGATATTGTAGTGTCTTTTAAATTATTTTATTAAAACTTTTTACAGCTCCAGACATCGTTTTTATTAAAAATGTAGAGTAAGCTTAATTATGTAACAGTCAGTCGATTACAGATCATTATGAATAAAATATTGTTATTGTTGTTGGTTAATTATCTATTGCTTTCATCTCGGTAATCTTCAATTTTATAGACACTAATTTGGCAGCAGTCGAAAATAAGACATGCTGAAATCACTGACCTGGTTGCTGCCTTAAATTCTTTCACCCAGAATGTTTCCGAATCGTGAACTGCGTCACCTCTAAAACTGAAAGTGAAAGCAATTCTTCAACTACAATTCCTTAAAACGACGTTCGAGACCTACGATGAAAATAACGAAATATTTAATAAGTATAATCAGAGATTGGAAACTTACTTAAAATTTAAAAGATTTAAAGATGACGATTAAGAATCGAAAAAAGCAAAAAGCAAATAAGGGTTTAACTTTCTTGGATCGAAATACTTTCTCAGCAATTTAACAGCAGCAGATCTGCCATTTTCTAAATCATATCATGAACTTTTAAATATGTTAAAACACCAATTTTGCAAAAGAATCAACATTCTAACCGAGCAGCATAAATTCATATGTAGAAAAGCCCATTGAGTCAGCTTCAAATTATAGTGCTTTTCTTAAAGAACTTTCGAAATCAGCTGATTTTTAAATCAAGCTGTGAAAATGTAATAGAGTGTAATAAATGTGTAATTAATTTATTACTAGAAGCGCAATTTATCTGATGTATATGTGATTCTGAAATATGTGGAAGAATATTACAGCAATCGGATTTAACTTATGATAAAATTGTGGAAATTGCTTTAGCTATTGTGATAACTATAATGATTCAAATAGTAGACGTTTTCTCTGGCTCTGATAGTTCCATTTTTAACAATGAAGGATTGTTTTTAGATTTTTGAATAATATTAATCAATAATTTTGAGTATGATTCAGGACGTAGAGTTAGTATTTCGGATATTAAAAATATTAAGAAATTGATTATTATAACATCTATTTTTAAAACGAATGTTAAATTTCGAAGTTTCACTGGCTGGTATTAAAAAAAATAGGTTTTGTTAGAGTGCAATCATGTATAAATAATAAATCTAGTCTAGAAGATATGCATTTAGTTATTTTATATAATAAAGCTATAATATATAGAGATAAGATCTAAAACTCAGCATTTAATAATTGAAATTCATTCGAATCTGCTTATTGTATGTCACTAACGTTGTTTTTTTTTTAAATATCCTATTTCAATGAAAACAGGTTCTTAAACTTTATAATGTAATCTATTTTGATGTTAGAAATGGTCCACGTTCACTTAATGTTGGTTTGACGATGTAAGTTCATACTTATCTGTCCTCTGTAAATTCTAGTTATGATTATTGAAATATTTTATGATTAGTTATTTTACTTCTAAAGCACACAAAGCTTAATGAGAGAAAGGATGCATTGGAATTTCATATCCTTAAATGGCAAATGAGCAAAATTTTAAACAAGACAATAACTAACGTTTTTGCTATGTGGTTATTTTGACATGGCTCAAACAATACAGATGTAGCTACATTTCTTATGGTAAAACATATTTTTAAGTATTAATTACCATATATATTCTTATTACGTGTTTAGCTGTGTAATTGTACACTAATTTGCTTAATATAACCACAATTAGTGGTTAAATTTGCTGTTAAATCTACTAAGCTTGAAAAAAGCATAGTAGTTGGAAATCTTATTTTTCTATTTTATTTTGTAATAAATTTTATAACCTAGACAAATTAAATTTCTTCGCTTACCTGACAATACGAAAATAGCCTGAATGCGTGTGTCAGTGCATCGATCAAAATGTGCATTTTTGATTTCTGGCTAAGCATTTTCTTTACATACTTAGGTCTAACATTTCATTTTCTAAGGTAAAATGAAATGAAATATGTGGAAAGATATATTTCTTTTTTTAATATATTTTTTTGAAGAATGACTGGAATCTTCTTCATATAGTTTCATTATGCTCTTACTATATTAGAGGAAATATCAAAAATCTGTTTTACTTTTTAACATTTCACAAAAATATTCTGGTTTGAGTCTATTTTTTATTCAATAAATATATCTTTGCTGCGTAAGAATTCTATGGAATTTTATTTTCGACATGAATCTTTATTCCCTATTGCAAAATTCTTAGAATCTTGTCAATAGTGGTCAAATATTATTTTCGTGTTTTTGTAGAGCACATTTATACTAAATGTATCCTTTAGTATAAATGTGCTCTCCTTTTTCATGCTTTGTTACTTATTTCATTGTAACGAAATTTCTGAAGCCATTAATGCTCCATTGTTTAATGACTAGTTTAATATTACAGAAATTATTATTTTGACACATCTTTCACACTAATTACTTTTGTTCAAATACTATTTTTACTATTTTTTTATTAGAGCTCAATTTTACTCTTATACATTTGTCTTTATTGCTTGTGTAAATTTCGGATATAATTTCATCATTTCAACATTTATAAAGTACGCTTACAGAAATTATTATTTTGACTCATTTTTCACATAAATTATATTTATATAATATATGATTTTAACGATTGCTCAATTAACCATATTTAAACTTTCATACATTTGCTTTTGTAGGTTTTGTAAATTGTGGAAATTATTTTATTATTAAAAAAATTACACAATAAGCTTGCAGAAATTATTCATTTGACAAATCTTTGATACAAAATATTTTTAAACGAAGTATTATTTTTACGATTTCTTAGAAAAGCATATTTATGCTCGTATGCATTTGCCTTAGTTTTTTTTTTTTTTAAAAATCTTGGATATTATTTTTTATTACAAATTTATGAAGCTCTTAATATCCGCTGTCTATTTTTAGTGACAGTTCTAAACTTGCATGAAAAGCCCACATAAGTTTTACACAAATTATATTTACTCTAACATAAATTTATCAAAATTTAGTTTCATGGTTATTTGTTTAACACAGTTTTATTCTGATAAATTTTAGTTTCTTGTTCTAGTAAAATTCTAGAAATTATTTTATTCTTTTGAAAAAAATTACTTTATTAGTGTTCATAGTAAATTTTTAGAAATCGTTCTAAACTCGTATTAAAAATTGACAGGAATAGTGTCTTTGGTATAACTTTTACAAATGACTTATCATATTATCAAAGAACATTTTCGTATTTTTATTCGAAGCCTTATTTTATTTGCGCTCTGGTTCTTTGTAGATTTTATATATTATTTAAATATCTTAAAATTTATTCCAATTTTATTGCCCGTAGGTCATTTTTAGTAATAGTTCTAAACTTTTATAAAAAATAAACAAGAATCATTTATCATCATTAGCAATTAAAGTGCCCATTGTGTGTTTTAATAAGTTTTGCATTTAGTTACTTTATTTTATAACCGGCGTTGAACAGCCGACCTAATTCCAGCTCCCCCCACCCCGCTTTCCTCAACTTCCCACCCGTCTTCTTCGTTATTTTTTGGGTGGATCATTTGCTATCGGTAGTAATTTCTCACAGCATAAACACATTAACTTAAAATCAGTATAGAAAAGTCGATTCATTTTTAAAATTTACAACTATCAATGTTCAACTCCGCTGTCTTGTAATTTTGAACCGAATCCAGAAGACAAGGGAACTGATGAGAGCACCGAGCATTGGGACAAACTAGTCTTTCTGGAGAACTTATTGGAAGGAACTAGCCAACATTTGCGTTTCATGGAGAGGGAAATTACGAAAATCTCCCTCGGTCAGACCGACCACAAGGGGATTCTAACCCATTATCAGCCTATCACTGAGGATATTTTACGACAGCTTTGCGGTCAATGATAACCGGGATCAGAATTCGCACCAAACAGCAACCGCTGGGACTTCAAACTGGGTCACCTCATTGTGGGGCGAATGCTCTATTCGCGTTTTTCGCGATTTTCCCCTCTGCGCAAATACGGATTAATTCCTTCAAAAAGACCTCCACAAAGGCTAGTTTGTCCCAATGCTTGATTCAGGAGTTTTCTGGATTGGGTTCAAAATTATAAGATTACGGAGTTGAACATAAATAGTCGTAACTGGATCGATTGAACAAAAATGGATCGACTATTTTATAGGGATTTGAATAAAAAAGAATGTTTATGCCATAAAAATTACTCTCTGAATCACATGATCCTCAAGCGAAATATAAAATCAAATATTATCCAAAATCCACAAAGATTAAAAACTCAGATGTTTCAAAGTATATATATATATATATATATATATATATATATATATATATATATATGTAATATAAAAATTATAAATACTTTTGTATTAATAAAAGCATTAAAAGTCTTTCGTTTTCATAAAATGTCTTTGGTAAAGAATAGATATAGAAATTTTATTTTGAGACTTCAAGGCTGAAAACATATCATTGAATTATAATTAGATTTATATTTCAAAGGAGGAGTTATTTTTAGAATCTTTTCCCTCTTTCACTTACATATTAGGAAGCATTAAATGATTTTCCTTAATGCGTAAGGATACAAAGTATGCAAAGACTGAGCCTTTTCACCTATTTCTGTGTTAGTATTCAATGCAGGAGCGATTGTTTTTGCGTGTCTTTTGCTGTATGATGCACTCTAAATAAGCTTCGTCAGATTTGTCTGTATTTGTGTCCTCCCTCCTCCATCTGGGAGGGTGGGTGAGACTTCTGTTTCTACCATCGAACAATTTAATAAAAGCTTGTAAAGAATTATGGCCTTCTGAATTCCCTTAATTTGACTAATAATCATCCAAAAATAACGGGGCTGGAGCCCAGTTATCACAAGATTAATATTTCAAAGGTATGTTTTTAGCCTTGAAGTCCCAATAGAATTTCTATATCTATTCTTTACCAAAGACATTTTATAAAAACGAAAGAGTTGTAATGCTTTTATAAATACAAAAGTATTTATAATTTATATATATATATATATATATATATATATATATATATATATATATATATATATATATATATATATATATATATATATATATATATATATATATATATATATATATATATATATATACACAATAAAGACAAACAAGAAAGATAAAAGAAAAGAGAGTTTAACGAAGAAAAGAGCATTTTGAGCTTTTTTAAAAGAAGTACGAAAAGTACTTAGAAATATGGTTGAAACTCTTTAAATATTTAAGGTATTTAAATTATACTTTTTTCATAAATTGCCAAATGCAATTCCCTGCAAAATCAAGAAAAGAATTTCTCCGTGCATTCACAGTATAAGAGAACTACTTTAAACAGCATTTCTTACGAAACCTTTAAGGAATTTTTTCAAATTTTAAAATATAAATTTTGTGTTTAGTTTTTAATTGCTCCAAAAATTTTGTTTTGTTTATTTAAATTTTAAAAAAAGGTTAAAAAAGAAAATTAAGATTAACACTAAGAAAAAATAAAAGTTCAGAAAAAGTTAAAGTTATTAGTTTAAGATTGAATCCCACTTTTAACGGAAGTACATATTTAAATCATGGTAAATAAAAATTATTTTCAAAGATAGCAAATAGAGCAAAAAAAATAATATGATAAGCAGGAATAGAGCTGCTAAAATCTATCTCAAGTTCAGTTAAAATGTAATATAAATAAATAAAAACAACGATGGAAAAAGTAACTTTAAAGAGAAATAGCTATATCTAATTCATTCAAGAAAGATAGTATGCGGAATTGAATGGATTTTACTATAGAATGATTCTGATATGTTACTAGTAAGAAAGATGAAGAAATTGTTTTGATAGATGCTTAAAATCATTCATTACTTGCGAGAAAATAAGATACATATAAAACGTTTAAAAAGTACCTTCCCATGCATTGAGTTTTCCTACTTTATTTTATATGTATTTAAAATTTGCTTTTTCTTTTAATGTTGCCTTTACAAAGTAAGGACTCTGCATTCTTCCGAATATAAATGAATAATAAATAAGGAAGTAAATGAAGATTTAAAATAAATATATAAAATAAAAAAAAATGATGAAATAAATAGTTAAAAAAAGTTGAATATCCTTTTAAGTTTAAACTAATTTGTCAGCTGAATTACATAATTGTCACGATATTGTATTATAAGACCTAAAGTAAGGATTGTAAAGTAAAGATAGTAAGTTTCTGGTAACAAAAAAAAATGTTTTCATTATATAAGGACAAAATTCAATCCAAATGTTTAATTACAAATTTTTTAAAATGCTATTTTTGATTTATATCATAAAAGTATATTGCCATTGTGATTCCTGCTAATAATTGAAAAAAATCAATTTTAATTTTTTTTTCAAATAAAAAATATTAAAAACATATCTTGGATTTCTATTTGAAGTATTTTTTCATTAAACCTGACATATTTAAGATTTTAAATTTATCCTTTTTAAAATATTATGGATTTAATTTTTTTTTTTTTTCATTTCTAGAAATGGACCCAGGAAATGTTACGCTTTTTATGAATACCACCTTACGTACAGTAAGTTTATTTTATGAATTTCTTAAAATGTTTTATTTTATAATATCTTTTATTATAATAGTTTATTTTACAATAATTTATTTAATAACGGTTTATTTTATGATAATTCTTATTATAATAGCTTATTTTACAAAAAATTCTTTTGAAAATTGCAGGTACTTTTTTACAATGTTTTCGATTTAAAACACTCTGATTACTAAGCTAATGTGAAGAATAGTATTCAAATTTCTTTAAAAAGATTTTAATTTATAAAAATTTATTAGAAAATCATTTAATCCTCTTGTTCCATTTCTTGCAGGATAATTGAACACATAAATTACATGATATGATTGTTAAATAAACAAAAATGATCCAAATTTCCTTGACTGTCAGTCTGCATAAAATTAATAATAGTTGTAACGCTATCGATCGTCTATTCTGTAATTTCCCTTGTGTAACAATATTTATCAGAAATACAAATTTATCATCCATTTTTATGATCATTTTGACTGTTTTGCAAAGTTAAAAGCTCCAAATTAATATGTTGCTCCTTTACTATATTATAAAGTAAGATCAACTTTGCATGTAAAACCATAATCTAAAATATTTAACTTTGATTTTAAAATAATTAACGAAAAATTTATCATATTTACTTTTACAATAAACTTGAAGCGAAAATTGAAATATGATATAAAAATAAATAATTAAAAAAAAATATGAAATAAAAAAAATTATTCAAATTCTAAAGTAATTTTTAAAAAAATAAGCTTTGTTTTTAAAAAAATGTTTAGCGAAAAACATTAATTAAATTTTGATCTTAACGAAAGTTCAAGTAAGAATTTAAAAAACTAGCTTTTGGATGAAGTTGAAACGACGAAATTTATTGGACATCAAATTCTATTCAATGGAGTTGGCAATTTAATCCGAGAACTAAGTCTGTGTAAATACAGGAAAAATAAATTGCGTGTTTTTAATATCTTTTCGGTTGCTTATCACCAAGAAACAAAAATTCTTGTAATCCAATAGTGGTCAATGATCGAAGCAAGCAGAGAGCAACCATCTCTAGACATTCTATAAAAGCGGCAATTTGAAATGATTTTAATTACCGATGTATATTATATTCCTTTATAGCCGTTCTTTATATTTTTAGAATTACCCAAAAGCAATTTACAAAAAGTTTATAAATTAGGGGCAGAATTTTTGAGACGGTCCGAAGTTGGCTCCAAATTTGGATTTTCGTATCAAATCTGATTCTAACACGTAGAAAAAAAATCTCTTCTAAAATTACCATACTTTCTGGTAAATAAAATGCATAATTCCTGTTAATAAAACCAAAATATGTAGCATTTTCACCATTCATTTGTTAATTTTTCCGTTCTTATTATAAATGTTTCTCCGAAATTCTGGTTTTAAAAGTTATAGTTATTAATCTATGTTTATTAAAAATTATAAAAGCGAAATGTAAATTTAACCGAAAACACTGTTTTTTTAACCATGCTCTGAGATATGATAAAATTGTCAAATTTTACCACATTTACTAAATCAAATCAATGTTGTTGTTGACGTATGCTTGTTTAGGCAGAGGGGGTGAGATTGATCTTGTTTTCCAGTGGCGCCATCTATGGCCAAGAATTCGACTTCTGTCACATCATACGTCAAACCCGTTTTATAGGGCGGAACCATTCATACATCCACTCATTCATCCACAGATCGTAATTTTGACCTGAATCAGAGAACGGTCGATCTTTATTCCAGTACTCCCAGAGATATTGATTTGTTATGGGAACATGGAGGAATTTTGTGACTCGACAGATTTAAAGTGCATCAGTCACTTTTACTACACGGGGAGTCTTCGGCCGGCGTGGTTCGAACCTACGAATTCTCGGACATGGGCCCAGCGCCCTATCGACCAAGCTATCCCGGCCCTTAATCAAATCAATAATTCAATGAATTAATTTTAAACTTAATAGAGTTTAAAGCAGAAAGTTTTTTTTTTATAATTTATAATTTAATGTTATCTTAATTTTACTATTAAAAAACATTTTAGCTTAATTATTTTCATAAGATCAAAAATATGTTTTACTATTCAACATAAAAACATTTGACTGACCGGAGTTGTAGATGAGCAAATTTCTTTTGACTTTTGTCGCCGAATCCTCAGTTCTGATTTGGGGAGAGGAAATTATAAATAAAATAGAAAGAGAGACAATTCATTGCTTGTTCACAAAAACACGAGGGGCTGAAAGCATCCATTTCATAACCGGATGAATTAGAGAGGAAATGAACGATAGTTATTAGAAACGTCTTCATCAAGCTATTAAACTGATTTTCATGTTTCAGTGATTCGACACATTTCTTCCGTTTAACTGACACAGTGTTAATACTGATTCCTTTTCTGCCATATAATATGACAACTGGATTTTCTCCAATCGTAAACCAGATTTAAAGCGTTACAAACAGAAATTTTCGAGACTTGAGTTATTTCTTTGGGTAATATTGGTTTAAGATGTAAGTTGTTTGATAATGTAAAGGATACGTAGTTAATGTCTTAGGATAATTTTAATCATGTCAATGTCCCACCGACGGTAAACGCAATGAATTATATAATTTATTTAAATTGTACAATTTATGGCTTGTTTATTTGTATAAAAATTTCTAGTTGCTTCTATTGCTTGAAGATAAATGTTGTTTCTTTTGTTTCTTTTTGTAGAGTGACAATTTTACTGATCTATCTTTAACTAACGACTGGGTATATCCACATTTCATTGCAACATCTTCATTTCTAGTCATTTCAGTCATCGCGCTGCTGCTGTCAGTTTTCTACATAAAAAAGAAGAGAGGTGATGTTAGACAGAAGAAAAGAAAACTCCACCGGGGTAGAACAATCTGGAAACGCATACGTCCAAGTAAGAAAATTTTAATTTATACTCATAAATGCAGTAATGCTAGTTTAACGAGTTCAAGAATATTGTAACGAGATTTGTTGTTGAATGATCGACAAATTGGCTACGAGAGATTTTTCTTCGAAACTGTTTGATTCTGTTTTCAAGAGAGTTTTAAATTGTTTATAAAAACAAAATGCATATCCGTAAGGCTCAGTAAAAGGAAAAATATAATGCTTTTATAACAAAACACCTAACTGCAGAAGGTTTCAACTATTTTATTTGCCATAAATACGAATCTAATAGTAAAATTCTTCTAAAGACAGATAAATTTAAGCAAATAAGTTTAAATTAAGCGATATTTAATTTTTTTTTCTATCAATGTTTGTAAATGTGCAGTGCAAAATTAAAAAAAAACTGACATACATGGATAACTTTTGATCTAATGATCGGATTTTTGGTTTTTTTTAAAAAAAATACAAAAATTACTTAAAAAATTGCTTGAAACTTTTTTACTTTTTTAAGATAATCAAAATTCCCTACAAAATTATTAAAAAATTATGATTATTTTTCATGCATGCGCAGTATTTAAGAACTATTTTAATTACTTATATATTGTATAATTTTTAACGAATGTTTTTCAAATTGCAAAGAAAATTTTTTTAATTAATTTTAAATTGCTCTAAGCTTTATTTTAAAATTTTACTGAATGTTTTTAAAGTTAAAGCAGAAAAAACATCTGACAAAAAAATATTTTTTTTTATTAAAATTTTCATATTTCCTTAAATGTTTGAGCTAGGTTTGCGAAATTCTGCGCAACTGTGCATATAATAAACAAACTAATTACTACAAGTTACAAATTTATTGCTACTTTTTTTGGCATAGGGTGTTCAAAAACGTTATTTTCCGTGTAAACTTAATATTGGTCCCTCACACCTTTAAAAACATGAGAAAGTATTGGTAAGTATGAGGAATCGCATGATCTAAATAAACATTTCTGAAGTTACAAAATGATTCTTTAAGTTTTTCTTGAGAAATATGATATTAGAAGTATTTTCATTATTTTGTCCACTCCCGGTATATATATATATATATATATATATATATATATATATATATATATATATATATATATATATATATATATATATATATGTATATATATATATATATATATATATATATATATATATATGTATATATATATATATATATATATATATATATATATGGGCTGGGCATATCTCAGGAATCATTAACATATGTCTTCACACTTTTCTTATAAACGTAAACCGTAACCATCGAAAATTGAAAAAAAAGGTGTACAATCCAATTCTGCGAGTTTTATGTTAGTGATATTCCAAAAGCTTATTTAAAGTAGAACAAACTTGTATCATTAGTTTAACTTGTAACTCGCAGAATTGGATTGTATACCTTTTTTTTTCAATTTTCGACGGTTACGGTTTGACGTGCCAAAATTTGGCGACAAACTTTAAGTGTTTGCAAACGTCAATATTCACGAAAAATATCATTCAAGAAAATATGATAGAATAGCTGAGCTATTAAACTATGCTTTTAGTGATTTTCTGTTTTTCTTTAAAGAAAATACATATTGAAAAAAAAACATAATAGTATGTTAAACACTCTAAACGACACGACACTCATGAAAAGTTGTCAAATGTAGGATTGAAGTAAGAAATGAAAGCCTAAAGCAAGTTACTCGCGTTCAAAACTGTACGTATCTTAAAGTTAGTAATGCGTAGTTATTATTAGGACTAAAGAGAATAGAAGGGCTAATTCACTCCGCTCTTGGAGCTGAAGCTACGATTTCCCTCCTCATGACGTCACTGTGTCCACAGATCTCGGAGATTACAAGCAAAGATATTATGATAACTTTGCATCTTTCTCTTAGTAAAAATAAGTTAGACTTTTTCTGGTTAATTACGTAAAGCTTGAAAGCTAATGCTTTCAAGCTTTACGTAATTAACGCATTATTTCCGTTCATAAACATAGTTCAAAGAACTTTCTTGGCCATTATATTAAAAAAATACCATTTTAAACTTATAAAAATATTTTACTAGTTGGCGAAAATAACACTATAAATACTTTATTTTTAAAAGTTCAGTTTAAACTTTAAAAAGAATTTATTAAGAAAAATGAAAACATATATCGAAACTTTTTTATCTGCATATTCTTTTATAACAATAAGTTGAGTTAAAGTTAGAATCCCTGATTTTAAAATATGCCGTTAATAGCAATTCGTTCATATTTAAACATTAGGATACATCTACCTTAAACGCTAATTACTGAAACAAAATAATAATTTAGGTTCATAATGACATTAGAAATTTTACAATTGTTTATAGATATTTAAATTTAAGAGAATATATTTTTTAAGAAAATCATAAATATTTAGAATCACTGCATTAAAAAATATGTTATGAAATTAGGAGAATTTCAACTATACACTATATATTTCATTTATACTTTTTACTTACGTTTTAATTTTCTTTGACTTTATCCATTTTTAAATTTCTTTCACCTGCCTTTCTTTTTGAAGTAACGAGGCGGTTTCTATTTAGATAACGAATTTTTATAAAAGTTCTTAACGATAGAAAAAACGTATTGCAGTTTTATATTAACTGTGTCATTTCGGAATACATTCTTTACATAGTTGTTCATTTACGTTAGGGAACACGCGGAAAATTATATTTTTTCCTCTTGTTTTTCTATCA
Organism: Parasteatoda lunata; assembly: GCA_949128135.1. NCBI lineage: Eukaryota > Metazoa > Arthropoda > Arachnida > Araneae > Theridiidae > Parasteatoda > Parasteatoda lunata. The sequence continues at coordinate 16,855,518 of OX421970.1, forward strand.
GAATTTTTGCAAGTTGCATTCGCGCAAACTGGCATTTCGTTAATAGTTTTAAATTTTTGTAAATTCACTGCAAAAACTGGGGAAAGTCATTATAGAAAATAACAAATGTCTTAGAATATGTCACAAAAAGAAATGCTCCAATATTAGTTAGAGTTAGTAAAGCCGAACGCTCTGTTCTTGAAGTAAAAGTGCGAGTTTTGCGCCAAAGTGACGTCACAAGAGAAAATCGGAGGACTAGAGCGGCGAGAGTTTCTTCAAAAGAGTGAACCAGTCCTTCTATTCTCTTTAGTCCTGGTTAGTCCTGTAATTTTATTGGAATTAATTTTCGCTTATTATGTTATATATTTTTAAGAACAAATTGAAGACATATAGGTTAAGGATTCCTGAGATTCGATCATATATATATATATATATGTTAGTAAATAAAAATGTAAAACACTATGCCCTTACAAATTTGAAAGTAAAATACTTCAAATTTGTAAGGGCATATACTTATAGACAAAATGTTTAGTTATTATTATTTCGTTCCTTCTAACTTTTACTAAAATTTACAAAATGCCATTACATATCGCTTAATTGTTTTATACCACAACAAGTAGTTTATAAGTCATCAATATTATTTGCTAAATCCAAATATTAATTATTCAAATCACCTGGTTATATAGCCAGGCATTTCTCTTTGTGGAAAAAATAACTATAATTTCCCCGGAACATAATATGGGATTGAGTATTACCTCAGTTATCCGTGATCAATTCTCACAGATCAAATGATTTACTCATAGGACAAATTTTTGTTCTTAAAGAAGGCATGTTTCTTGATTATATAAAAATAAATAAATGGGCTTTACCTAATGACATTTTTTTTACAGTTTTGAGTTTATCAGAACAAGGAATTGTTTAGACTTAAATAAATATCAAATTTTCAACCATATTCTACGAAAAATAAATTTAAATTTGACTTAATTAGAATTTTCAAAAAATTACTTTCGTAGACAAACACAGACATATTAATTGCAGAAAGCGTTGTATCTGATATTTTGCCACACTTAAAAAAAAAAAAAAAGCAAACAAAGCCGTCGCAAAACCACCAAAGTTTGTGTTGACTGTCGTAAAAGTAACAAAAGAAGTTTTATGAATATTTTTTTTAAAAAACTTTTTTCTTACAGCTTTCTTAATCTTCCTCAGAAAAATCTATACCGTGGCGATTACAAACTTATTAGAAGTCGAAATATTTTACAATTCATTTATTTATTTTTTCGTTCTCTTTAACAGAGAATACTACCCCCCCAGGAGATGTATTAAATTCAACTTCAGTTGAATTTTTTCCTCATCAAATAAGAGAAAATCTACGAAAGGAAAGGAATAAAGACGTAGATGATGCTTTTACAGTAGAAACAACCGGTATGTAAATTATTAGTAAATTAAATTGTGTGCAATAATATAACCAAAGCAAAATATATCAATACAATAGTTTATCATTAATGTATGAAAATGAATTAATTATCACTCTATTGTATTGATCTATTTTGCTTTGATTATATTAATACAGAACTAGAAAGCACTATTTTTTTGCAGATATAAGCGTGTGAGTTGATTATAAGATAATATCTTTTCATGGTTATAATTGTACTGCGTTCAATTGTACTGCGTTTAATTAAAAAAGAGTTCGTGGCTTATTTTGGTTTTAACTTTTGTTTCTTTTTTCATTTTCTATTAAAATTTTAAAATTTTTATAATTTAATATATTTTTTCTTCTTCTTACTAGAATCTTTTTTCCTTCCTCCTTTCCTTCTTTTCTTTGTATTTTAAATTTTAACTTATATTATGGATCCTATGTATCAATTACAACTTATGCGCAGTTTATATATATATATATATATATATATATATATATATATATATATATATATATATATATATATATATATATATATATATATATATATATATATATATATTATTATTATTAATATTTTCAGCATATATGAAGTTTAATAAAAAAATAGAAGAATTCTATTTTGTTATATAATTAATAATTATTTCTTTGGAAAGCGTTATTGAAAATATGAGACTATTAAATATAACAAATTCATTTTTCACTGTCACAAACTTTTACAATAATGCATGAAATATTTAAAATAACAAAATATAAAGAAACTAGGAGTTCAAATGAGAATTAGATACTTATTAGAGAATTAGAAACGATAAATTTAAAAATATGAAAATAGAAATAACAAATCGAGTGTACTACGTTCAAACTAGTCACCAACGCCGTTCGACGCAAATATGGCGACTGCTTACCTATGTGATCTGCGATAGCCAATGCAAATCAAAAACGGCACAGAAATAACGGGAATATTGTGACACTATTTATGTCAGATAATCCAGGATTTTAGTAAAAGTATCGAAGTTTTATAGATTTTTGTAGAAATTTTTGTAAGTTATAAATATTAAAATTTTCTAATTTCCCAGCTGTAATAATCTTTCTCTTAAAAATCTATGCCGTAACAATAACCCATTTATTAGACGTAGAAATATTTATTTATTTCTCTTTAACAGGAAACACTGGACCTATAGCGAGAGTGAATCCTCCTCCTCATCAATATACGGAAAGTATAAAAGAAGCGGATAGTTTCGAAAGTGTGGATGAGATTCTCACTGTAGAAATTATAAGTGATGAAGAAAAGTGAAAGGAAAAAAAGATACTAAATAAAGATGACGTTACTAACTTATTTTTTCTCGTCAAGTTATTGCTCACATCATCGTCTATCAATGTTGTGCAACTCATTTGTCTATTTTCAAAATGTACTCATTTCTCCATTTACTGCAGTTTCATCTTTAAAAATGACATCTTAAAGAACGTTAATTATGAAGTGTGTTATATTGACTGTTACTGTGAGATGGTTCATGTATTCATATCATGATTCCATACTTCTCATCATTATCCATCAATGTTACCTATAAACGCAAATAATTGTTATTTATACAATGTTTTAAGTATTATTGAATGTGGATAAGTATATATTGACTGTTGGCATTAAAAAGATTATGATAGATCAATATTGTCAGTTAGCTAATAATACAGTGAATAATTTTGTCCCTTTTGCTTGACCAATATGCTACTTGTAATTCAATATATGTTCCAAATATAATGTCACTTGAATTTTAATTATTTTTTCTGTTTTTTTTTTTAAAGTGAGATGCATAATTGTGAATTTTAATAATAAAGTATGTAAGTAATTTTGGCTGTTGAGTTATATTTAATAAAACCATAATTTCCACACATCGTTAAAATGAGCTTTCTTACTCCTGAGCTACAAAAATGTTTTATACTTAGAATTTTAATAAATTTTAAACTTATTTTTCTTAAACCTAAGTATCTCCGTTATGGTTTAAATTTGTTTTGAGTTGAAATTGATTGAAATTCAGTTTGTTAGAATGTTTTTACGTATAAGTCCAATTGGAACAGTAGTTTACTATAACAGGCGGGTACCTCGTTTTAAATAAATAAGTATATTTCATTATTTAATGTCAAAATTTTAAAAGAAAGTTTAAAATGACGAGTGTAATTCCTTTGTCTTCCTTTTTAATAAGTATTTTGATTTGAAACCCGTTTTTAGAGAATTATGCATTTTCCTACTTATTGAATAGAGCACAAAAAATAATAAATAAATAAATATAAATAAACCGCGAAACACCCGGAATAACGCTTGATTATAAATGTATTTTCACATAATTCGACTAATTTTAAAAAAGTCGCATATTTTAAATTCAACTTCTCAGGAACTCTCCAGCCGATTTTTCCCAAGTTTTTTTTGCCATTTAAATATGTATTTTTTAAAATGATGTAAAAATTGTAAACATTATAATTTAATTTTTCCAAATATTAATAAATAAAATATTAAAAAATAACAAAGAATTATTTTTTATTATGGAATTATTTTTGAATTAACAAGTTTCATAATTATGTGCAATCAACAATATCAACAATATGTGCATTCTTTTGAAGTGTATGGTTGTATTCCTAAAAATATAGCAGAAGAATGTTTCTTTCGCTAAGTGGAAGATAATTTAACCTGCATTTTATTACATAAAGGCTCAAGATGGTAAGTAAGAAATTAAGTAACATTGCATCCTTTCTTCACTTTCATCTATTCACACTAGAAATAATAATTTAAAATTCTTTTGTATTTTAACCTTCTCCTTAAAATATTGTTCATTCAAATAGAAAAAAATAGGTTAAATAAAATTTTAAAAAAATATCACAATGGATAAGGCTAATAAATTTAGCTTAGTTATCATACAATTTTATTTGCTTTTAATATCGAGATTTTGAAGTTGACAAAAGAATTTGTAGTAATTTGCAGTATTTAGCACATCCAACTTTAACTTTACTTCATTACTTTCGATAATTCAAAAAAGCGAATTTTCGAATTCGAACGAACATTTTAAGAAAGAAGAATACTGCAAAATTAGCCGACTGAAAAATATATAAGATTATAAGAGGTTACATGTATCCGTATATATAATATCTCTCTCTCTCTCTAATAAGCCGCTACTGACCACTACTAAATCTAATCTAATAAGCCGCTACTGACCAAAATGATTTGATAGATAGATTTGCGACATAAGGGTATTGCAGATAAAAATGATCAATCAGTTTTAATCCTTACAATATTATAATAATTTTTTTTTAAATTTCTCTATGTACAATCTTTTCTATCAATAATTAGAATATAGTAGCTGCTGCTTTTTTGGTGTTATATTTTATTTAAAATTTTATTTAGCTCTAAGTAAAGTATCACTCCGCGTTTCTAAGTTACACTTAGAAACGCGGTGTGATATTTTTAAGGTTTATGGAAGAATGTGCAGAGAGTTCGAATGCACTAAGCATCGAAAATTAGTTTCGGAATTATTATAAGAATGTATTGTAGATTCTGCTGCAAGAGAAGTAAGAAAAAAATTTATATCTCGAGATTTTTATTTTCACAATCCTAGATCTTCTTCGAAGAAGTTAAAAGTATATAAAAATATTATCATCCAGGTAATACAGCCAAGTTTTCATATTATTGTCAGAATTCTTACAGCACAACTCATTTACCCCCCAAAAAATGTTGGGATACTTTTTAATATACTTATTATTATACTTATTTCCAACGATAAATAATTAAGATGCTTGTTTTCGATACTAAAGTATAAAAATTGATAATTCAAGAAACAATTGAATATAAAAAAATTTTGAAAAAATTAAGACCTCCATTTTAAGCAGGGAATGATATTTGATTTCTTTCATTTAATTAATGCTTTCACAGGTCAATCAATGACTATATAAACATTTTCAAAAAATTCTATGATTGGAAAAAAAGCGGGAACATTTGATAATTTTAATAGTTCATCATTCCTTGTAATGGAGAGTCTAGTCAATTTTACAATTCTCACTGACCGACCTTTTGGATTCCATTTTAAATTACAAGACGAGTGTGTTCAGTTCTTTATGAATGGAAATTAATTTGAATTCAAAATTACTAAGAATAAGGAGGTGAAAGTGATTGCACCACGGGTAACATTAAAACGAAATATGTAAAATAGATAAATTTTGCGCTTCAATAAAACTTTAATTTTAGAGCAGAGGCGAAAGACGACAACGAAGGTGGTTTGGGAATGAAGCGAGTACAAGACTCATATTTGTCTTTATTTAAACTTTTTGTTATTATTATTTATAGTATTTGACGTCGGAGAAAAATTGAATTTTTCAAACTTTTCCTACGTGTTGTTTTTCCTCTTCACTTCTTTCGTGATTCAACTTCTACACCTTCCTCAGTACGATTTTTTCCCCTAAGAAGATGTTACAGTCTTGAATATTGATTTTCTTCTTGAACTTTTAGGTGGAATGTGTTTGAATACTGATCACTCGACATGAATAAAGGCGCGCATACTGGCATTTTCCCAAAAAACTTTCAGCCAATGTTGCTGAGCCATAAAGAGTTATCCAATAATGGTTCAGAGAAGTTTCTCTCGAAATAGTTACTGAATTGTTGTAGTTACGGAGAGTACGTTCGATCGAAATTATGTCATTTTACGCGCAAACTATCCATAAGATGAAAGACACGGGAAGCAATTTTTACCGGTTCAGAGTTGTACGCCTTACATTAATATATTTTCTCCGTTATTAGACAGGAAGAAAAATGTGTTGCGTGATTAAAAAATCCATGCGCAGAGTATAATTGACATATTTGAAGAAAAGTAAAACATATCTGGCATGCTTTTATTTTAGTCTGATTCAAGCATATAAAACTCATTTACTATTAAAATATGAAAACTTCAGTTTCTTCAAAAAATGTGAATATGGTAATGAAAGTCAACATATTTCTAACGTTCAAAAATAGCCGCTCATACTCAAGACACGTCAGACGACGAGAATGAGGAAACGCAGAAGAGATTTGAAACAGAAAACGTAAAATTGCCACCTTAAAATGAAGATGAAAAAACTAGAAAAGACGTAATTGCCGAAAGTAAAAAAAAAAAAAAAAAAAAAAAAAACATTTCAAAAACAAAACAACACTAGAAAATCCGCAGTGGCTGAAAGAGGCAAATCAAGGGAGTTGGTGAGGAATTCTTGTCGTTAAGAAGAAAATCGATATGCATAAAAAAATTAAACGTAATTGTAGGGCTTCAAGTGGTGATGTGATGGGGAAGGAAAGAATATCGACATTTTCAAAATAGCATTTAAATCCAAGTTTCAATCAATGTACGCACCAACTACAGTGATGACGTAAAATATCCTTAGTGGTAGACGGATCATGAGTTAGAGTCCCCTTGCCGTTAGGCAAACTTTAGGAGGTTTTACAACGCGTAATTTTCCTCTCCATGTCGGTTAGTTCCATCAAAAAGTCCAGCATGAAAGTAAATTTCTCCCAATACTTGATCCAACAGTTCCCTTGTCTTCTTAATTAGGTTCAAAATTACAAGGTGACAAAGTTGAACATGAATTGTCGTAAACACAGAATTGGGTCAGCTATTCAATGTCGGTTACAAAATAAAATTATTATAATCGCTGAATTATTAATATTGCTGAATAATTGATTACAACATAATTATCCTGGATGATATTGACTCAATATCCAGCATTCTAAAAACTGGCCAAGTTAATACAGTAAAACTGACAGTATAAGTTACTTTGATATTTGAGAAACATACTTTTAAATTTAATTTTTATCTTTTTAAAAATATAATCGTCAAATTTATAAATAATAAAAAGGACCTTAAATTTATATATATAGTTTTCAGGTTCTTCTTCAGAGAGTATGTTTTTGTAAAATAAATAATTTCATCAATAAATGTTCTTTTATTAGAAATGTATTTGAAGAAATTAAATACTGTATTTTATCTATATATAATTATTCACGAGAATTGATGTTTTTAAATGTAATTAGTATGTACTCAAAATTCTAATTTTCGTAAAATGTCACTTATTTCTCATCAATTGAATGTTCATAGTATTTTAAATAGAAACTTGCCATTAGACTTCAGAATAGTTAATATGTTACCTTTCTTATTTACTTTCTTATTACAAATACTTCGTATTAATTAATTTTCATTTTTGAAAGTTTTAAATTTCATTTCCCTATTTCTTTAAATCAAAACTGAAATTGGATTTTCATTTTAGTTTTTTTTTTTTTTTTTTTTTTTTTTTTTTTTTTTTTTGCCAAATAACTGGATCAAGTATTCGAGCCTCAATTTAAATTTTAGCTAATCAAATTATTTAATTTAAATTACAGGAGACAGTCTTATACCTTGGATACATCCAGACATTTCCTATTCAGAAAAATAATTTATATTATTCGCTCTTCTATTGTTACAAATTTCGTAGGGTAATGTTCGCTTTATATTTAGTGTAAAGGGATTCTTTATAATTCTTTCAAGGGATATTTTACAATTGAATAATTCCTTTCAGTGAACCAGAAGATTTTGCATTAGAGTAACTACATGATTTATTTAATGGAAGTTAAATTATGAAACATAACCTTGATAATAAGCGAATAGTGAAATTATTTTGTTAAGCTATTTAATAATAAAATTGAAGTTGAATATCTATATGGTCTATGTAAAATTTAAAGAATTTTAAATAACGTATGCAAAAATTATTACTTTTTACATTTGATTTTTTGCTTAATTGAATTTCATTGTGTTGGTGATCTATAAAATCCATTTTTTAATTTATAAATGACTTAAATTTATGTTAGAAAATTTAAATATGTACTGATATCTCAAAATTCAGATCCACTATTGCAAGTTATTCTAATTCACCGTTTCGATTCTAAGAAAATTACTTTTCTTGTGAAATTTAACAAATTTACTTATTTGACAGACTCTTGGTGCTTATTTAGAATGCAGATTATTTTCTTTGTTTTTCATAATTGCGACAGAAAGGATAAACTTAAAAGGGGTCAATTTTATTGTTTATTGTTGATATGAGAATAATCTTAATCGTTGCTCTTATGTATATTTTATGTTTATAAAATTGATTGTTATTTTTTTATTTTTTTTATTAAACGACTTAAAACTCCTCATGCACCACAAAGTATAACAGGAGGCTTACAGTTGTAAGTAGAAAACAAAAGAAGAAAAATTTACAAATTTAAATTAAAAACAAAATTTCGCAAGGCAGCAAGACTTTCAATACTTTTGACCAGTTCTGATAAGACAGGAGGCCAACAAATAGAAAGAACAAATAGCCTCAACAAATAGCCTCAAATCAGTCTTTAATTTCATTCGGGCACTCGCGTATAGATTGCAATGAAGAAGAATATGTTCAACATCTTCATCAGCATCGCATTGATTGTTATTGAATATGTTATTTGTATGAGAGAGACATTAATTTTGTAATTCTTGTCCCACGATTAAATCAATCGTTCGCTACGATAGATCTACCTATTGGTTATAGTGGATTTTCTACTTCTTATATATACTGCCAGTGCTACATCTTATTTATAGTTTAATTATTTCCCTAGTCACTACCTGTTCATTAAACTATTACATATGACTATCTATCTAACTTGTAACTAATTTTTTTAATCTTAATTTATTCCCCACTTTAATATACTAATGCATAAAAAAAATTAATATTTAATTCTTTAACAAATTAAGTATTTAAATCCGTAGCAAAATAAATATTTAAATCTGTAAAAAAATTAACTATTTAAATCCGCAACAAATTAAATATTTTAAATCTGTGGCATGGAATATTAACTAAAATGCTCTTTTCCAGATTTCCCACACCTTATGGATAAAAATAGCACGATTATTATCCAACTAAGTGTTACCATGACAACTATAAATGATAGAATATTTTCCATTCTTGATCAGGAGAATCTTTGAGAAGAATTGAAAATAATTGTCACTTAGATTTAAATTTTGAAAAGTACAAAGATTTTATATTTAAGAATAATTTATTTGATCGATCATATTGAAACAATTTTATGAAGATGTCTAAAAACGAAATAAAAAAATTTCAATTTCATTTCAAATTTAATTTGAGATATTTAAATTGTTATATTTTAACTGATGAAACTGCTAACAAATACATTGAAATCTCTTTTTCAAATCATTTTTAAAAAGTTTTTTTCGATCAAAAAGCAAAAAACAAAATTGAGACTTTTTTTATAAATGCTAGCTACAATAACTAGCCTTTTTCAAAGTATAAAATTGATCGATTTTCCGAACTGTATTCGTAAAAATAGATTTTAAAGTTTTTCTGATATATTTATAATTTTATTTAGCTTCAGGAAACCTAAGGATAAGAAGATAATATTTTCAAACATATTTAAAGATAGTTGGAGAATTTTTCTTAAAAGCCAACATAATTTACATATACACTGTAACAACTGTGGTAAAATATTTTTTTCGAATTTAATATTGAGAACTATATATTGTCAATGAAAACTTTATTTCAAGTGAACGCCAAAAAGATATAAAACTTAATTTTTGTATCTAAACACCGATAATGGAGAATACTTGAATTAGGCAATAAATAATTCCACTTATGAAAACATCAATGTTAGAGCATTTTGTTTATAGTCATTAATTTGTTTACATCGAATGAGAGTTGGCGAGTTTTACACGCTGATTTTTAAATATCAATGAATTGGAATAATAATTTTTTAATATCTAATTTTTATCCACTTTGGTTTTGTTACGATTAATTCAGATTCTTTCTTTGCTTACTGCGTGTTTGATTAACAGACAGATTTTATATTATGAAATATTATTGTTTTGCTTTCTAAATGTATGACTCTTACTTTATTTTATTGTATGGTAAAAGTAACTTTACTGATTCTTATGTATATCAGACCTTACTTTAATTATAAATTTTAGTAGTATTGAATAACAAACATAGTGTCGAATAACATTCCAAGTTCTTCACTATACCAGGAGCAATCTTTGGTTTGCGGTGTTTAGGAACACTACTCTGGTGAAAATTAGTTGTAACAATATTTGATATTCTGATCAACGAAAATATTTTATTGTGTAAGTAGTAAGATATTTCAATTCACAGTGATATCTAATAAAAATTTTCAAAAACTGTAATGATTGCTGCAAACAAATGGAAACTGCATTTTGATGCACTTTATTACTCTTAATTAAAAAAAAACATTAATAATATAAACATTAAAAACTCTAAAATCTATTTTTCGGGGTGTTCTGTAACGACCGTTCTTAAGACATTAATTTTTTTAAAAAAAGTTGATATTAATTGTATGCATATTAAGAGCTATTGAAGACCACTGAATCACTTAAGAAGGATATAGGGAGAAAATTCAAATGATTGATGAAGCATTTCTAATAATCACATTCTTCCACCGGCAATCAAATTAGATTCCTACGTTCATCGTAATTTGGGGGAGGAGTAATTCGTTTGATATCGATAACGTTGTTTTCATTTGTTTACGCACCAAATTCCCACAAATAAATTATAATTTTTTTATTATTACAGTTAAACGTAAAAAGGCCTTGCTTCGGATTAATCTAAAGGTTATTTTCGTTTCCCTATCATTCAATTAAAATAATACATCTTGTTTAAGCACGTACTATATGTTTGGAGCTTGCATGAGAGATAGAGAAGTAAATAATATTAAAAAAAGTAAAGGGTTTAACTTAAATATGTTAATTAATTTGCCCCTGATGATGTTCAAAATTAAGAAATCAGACAAAAAACGTACATTCTTGGAATAAAATTATCTTTATTTTCATGGGTTTGAATTTTTGATCTTCAAAATTTGAGAGGTAGGTGAAATCTGGAACGAATAGTTTATTTTGGAAAGCGATTGAAATTTGGAAAATGATCTAGTTCCTTAATGCTGATTTCAGTCCTTGCGTGTTCAATAATCGGAGAAATTTTTAAGAGAATCGACAATTTCCCCACACAATTATAGAATCAGAAATATGTCCATGCAGAAATAATTTTTAATAACTGTTTGCTATTTTTTATTATTTCTTTTAGTAATTAATGAAAAAATTTGATTTGTAAGGTATACAAATTTTTACTTCTTGTTAAAGTAAGTTTGTTCAAATGAGTCGAGTTGTAAGAGTTTTTAATGAGTAATTTTAAATGAAATACTAATCATGGTGGAGGAATTTTCAACAAATCAAATTTTAAACATACGACTTCCTTGATATGGCAAACTTTTGCAAAAAATGAAATTAACATAAAGGAACTCAAACTTTTTACTGTCCTGCTTAAACCATGGGAACCATATGTTAGATATTCCCTTTGAGAAGGCATATTCCAATTTCGTCGTAAAAAAGGTATGCTTATTCTGAGCATAATGCATTTTGGCGGGTTCAGTTGTGGTATTTTGGTTAAAGTATCGTTTTCACTATTTAATTAGCATATTTAAGATTAGGTTTGAGACAAACTTCCTGGGAAAGTAGGGCACATCATAAGAATTACCTAGGAAATCATGAACTGAAATGTTACAATGACGGCAAGGGGACTCCAATCCATGATCCGCCTACCACGGAGAATATTCTACGTCAGCACTGTGGTCGGTGCAAACTGGATGCGGGATTCGTATCGAACCCGGTTCACTTCATTGTAACGCGTACGCAATATCCCCTCAGCCATCACGGCTCTTATATTACAATAATTTCATAACAGTAGACCCGATTTTAGGTTCATGACTACTTATATTCAACTCCGTGGCCTTGTAATTTTGAACCCTATCCAGAAGACAAGGGAACTCCTTGATCAAGTATTGGGAGAAATTTGCCTCCGTGGTGGACTTTTTGATGAAACTAATCCGCATTTGCGTTACATGGAAAGGAAAACTACGAAAATCTCCCACGGTTAGTATGGCGGTAAGGGGACTCTAACCTATGATCTGTCTACCACTGAGGATATTTTACTTCAGCACTGTGGTGGTGCAATCCGGGTGTGGAATACGTATCGACAACCTATCGCTGGGATTCGAACCTGGTTCACCTAATTGGAAGGCGAATGATCTTTCCCAGGGGTTTCCAACTTACATGAGACCGGGGGACACAATTAAAAACACAAATCGAATGGCGGGCCGCAACTTTATCAAAATTTTATGTAGGACTCTTTTATGTTTGAAGGAATATTAAATATTACTGTCAGATTTTTATCATGTTGTACAAAACAAAAGTATTGAATTACAAATTAAAATAAGAAGTAGATTTTTAAAAATATATAATTGCATATTAAAAATTTCGGGCAACAATAACTTTAATGTGCACCCCTGTATTAAACAATTAATGTGCAACAGATATCTAATTGTTAAGATATAAAACTTTAAATAGGTTGGTATTAAAATTTACATAGTAGCACATAAAATGTTCAATGACAAAATTGAGGTTTGTCTGCTGCAACCACCAGAGAATAGATATTTACATTTTAAATTTACAAATGTGTGTGTAAATATTTTCGTCCAAAATGAGTGGTTTCAAAAAGTTAAATCGGATAATTTCTTCGAGAAAATTTCTGATGCACACATGCTAAATACAAAAAAATAAAATAAAAATACACATACAAAAAAATTAAATAAAAAAGAGCAACATACACGATTATTTTTGTATTTGAATAAATATTTCCTTGGATGCAAAACATGAGAAATATTATTTTTTGCACCGTTGCTGAGAAATAAATTTTTTTGAAACCTAATTTCACAGAAACGAAGAAATTAGGTTTTTATTAACGGAAAAAGTATTTTAAACCCATATAGATTTTTTACGAAAATAGTCCGCAAAAAAAGACAACTAATACATTTTAGTTAACGGGCCACAAAAAAAGGCTTCACGGGCCGGATACGGCCCCGGGCCGCCAGTTGGAAACCGCTGATCTATCCCATGAGCCACCATGGCTCTTACGTTACTATTAGTTATTGTCGAGAGTTTCATTAAAATAGGCCCGGAAATGCTGTTTTATCGTAATTTAATGATTAGACAATCTTGACTAGTTAGTCGCCAAATCATTAAATTACGATATAAGAACTAATACTGTACTTATTTGAAAGCAATAATTAATAGAAAACAAAATATTAGGATAATTTAAATAAAAATACCTGATGTTCAAAGACCCACGATGTAACAGTTTATATTGGGAAAGCGCCTTTAGCGGCATTCGATAACATTTTTCGGCCATGGTTTCGTAGGCATTGATTTTTTCCCCTCCCATTTCTAACTTTGTGTTTTTAATGCATGGCAAGAACATCAAAATTACCCACTTCATTTCTAGAAAATATTTGTCTTTATTTGGAGAGCAGCCGCATGTCGCATTTTTTGTCGATTATTCCTTTTAATTTATGCTAAAAAAAAGTGTTGCGCGTAAAAGTTCAATGATTTTCTGGTTTCACTTCCAAGTACATTAAAAGTTTCTGATCAAGAGAAAAAAAAATTTTTTTAATTATTTATACGGATCTAGCTAAAATAAATATTTTAAGTGTATTGTTTTTTTTTAAAAGAAAAAAAATCTTTGTTGATCTTGAAGAAATGTTTTTTATTTTATCTTATCTAAATTATTTTACTTAGAAATATGAAAAAGAGTTAAAATAAAAAGAATTTTTCAAAATAATGTGTATTTTCAAAATAATGTATAGGCTATCACGCATATTAAATATATATATTCAATACTTTTTTATGATAACGGAGGTGTCCTTTTCATAAAAAGCATAAAAAGCTGAGTTTGTTTACAAGCTAGTCCAGGGATGGGCAAACTACGACCCGCGGGCCAACTGCGGCCCTCCGGAAGGTTTTATCCTGCCCTCGGATGGAATTTTAACTTGCCGATCCGTAGCGAATATAAAAAATATACATTCATGTTCTTGTCTACCATATATTTAAAGCTATTTTTGTTCTTTCTTTTTTAAAAAAGTACTGTTTACTTTCTCTATTTTTGTTCTACGAAGCATAAATTGATGGAAATAGTTAGTACAGACGGCTTCAATTGGTAAAATATTTAAAGCAGAAATTCTTTATAGAATAGCTTGGCTCCAACGACAGTTGGTCTTTCTCGAGAAGCAGACATATGGAATCTAGTATATGGCAGACTGCGCATTTTAAGCTCCAACGAGTGGATTCTTCTGCCGGCGCGAGTTCTAACACTATTTATTGCGTATGGAACGATTGCACACATGTAACGTTAGTGTAAATAATGGTGAAATTATTAAATATATAAAATAGCTAGGGCTTGTTTGAGTTATTTGTAAAAATGTTTAGCATATAAATAGCTACTAAAGAACGCAATTGATTCAGAGTGCCGTGCGTTCAATGATGAATGAACATTTCATCTATAAATTTTTACGGTTGCAAAAATTAAAAATTTTTTTTACAGTTCCAAAAGATAAATCAGTATATCTTATCTTCAATGAAGGTGTAACAGTTTTTAACGAATAAAACATTAACCGACATATTGCAGTCAATCGCAAGAATGCCAACTTCGAAACAATGTCTGAATGTAAAAGAAGACAAAATGCAAAAAATCTTCTATAGAATTATCGGGCAGACAAATTTTTTTCAAGAAGATAAACAGTGCTCAAGAAGCAGCTACGCATGCAAATTTAATTGTAACACACAATATTGCTAAAAATAATAAATCTCTCAATGATGGGGAATTTGTTAAACAATCTATGCTCCAAGTTAGTGATGCTCAAGTTTTATGTCCAGACATGAAAATAATTTTGAGACTGTAAGCTTAAATCGAAAAACGGTGACTTCTAGAATCGAAGCGATCCATAAAATTTGACTTCGCAATTAGAGTCAAAAATTGTAGAATTTAAATTTTGCTCAATAGCTATGGATGAAAGACTGATATGAATGATACTGCTCAATTAGTGTTATTTATAAGATCTGTTGATGAGAACTTTGAAATTTCCGAGGAACTAGCGTACATGCGTTCTCTAAAGGGAGCTACCACAGGATGTGATATTTTTCGTGAGTTTCAGGAAAGATTTATAACTTTGAAAGTGCCCTAAACAAAAATATGTAATATTATGACTAATGGTGCACCAAATATGACAGTAAAAAAATCTGGATTCCTTGGCCTCTTTAATCAAAACTATCCCGGGATTAACGTTATTTTTCTACATCGGGTTACACATTTAAGATGCTCTATGTAAATCTGCATTGAATATGAAAACCGGACTTGATGCAGTATTGAAGCTTGTTAATATTATTCAATCTCGTGGGCTTACTCACTCGTTCCAATATATTTCTCAGTTCGTGTAATCTGAATGCTCTGATGTACTGTATTACACAAAAGTAAGGTGGCTTAGTGCAGGATGTGTTTTCGAACGAGTCTGGCAGCTAAAAGACGGTCGTTCTTCCATTAGAATCAATTCTCAGCAGAGTACAAAATATGAGAAGATACAGAATGGCTTGCAGACTCTGCATTTTTCACAGATCTTCTTTTTTATATAAACAACTTGAATGTTGAGATCAATTGATAGATGATATCTGGGCCCAACTCAAATCTTTTAAACTGAATCCTAATCTGCTTTCTGGGCAGCTAGCTAAGAGCGACTTGTCTCATTTTTCGTGGTTAAATTCAATACCCTCAGTAACAGCTAATAAGAAACAGCTTAAGAATTATGACGATGGCTTGAAAACACTCCATTTTGAGTGTCAGATTTCAGTGCCATTAAAACAGAATTAGATATTTTTTACCATGCCCTTCAATGTAAATTGTGAAACAGTGAGGTCGGATTTGGAGCTTGAATTAATAGAGTTTCAATCTAATAATTAAAATCGCAATTTTATTCATCTCATTAAATTTTTAAGTTAAAACTTGTATATTGTTTCTTCATTTTAGAAATTTTTACCTAGCCCACCAAATTTTCGTTTTCGATTTTTGGCCCTCCACCAAAAAATTTGCCCATCCCTGAGCTATTCGGGAGATGGTCAAAATTCTGATTTAAGGTAAATTCTCTAAATTGATAATAACCAAACCCACTCATTTACTCAGAAAAAACTTTATTCTGATTAATTTACATTAAGAATCCTCGAAACAAGAGAAGAAATATATTATAATTTTGTTAAAATCTATTCAGCCATCAAATGACTTTTTAATATAACTAATGAATTGCGTTCTTTTTGTGCCCCAAACTGAAATTAAACAAAAACTGATTTACCTTCGTCATTTTCAGATTCACTACATTTTTATCATTTAAACTTAAACTTTTTTTTAATAAAGCTTTTTTTGATCTTATGTTGGAAAAAGAAAAAGAAATAAAAAAATATTGTTTTATTAAAAACTATTTTTAAGCAAAATACTGCATTTACAAAAGTACTTACTTTCAAGTATTTTTTGCTAATGAAGTTCACCAATCTTTATCTATTTTATTTTTTGTGATTATTTACGTACAAAGTATATAGTCAATAGTCAGACATTTTTGTTCACTTCTCGAACAAACTTAAAGTCGTTTTTCTGGAGATAAGCTGACAATTTTTCATCCTCCAACATCCCATAGAGAGAATATGATAGGATTGTAAAATGTCAGATTAATTAAATTAAGCAATTCAATTTTTTGTCATACTGAATACTAATAAAAAACAAACAAATATAAAATGAAATAATTATCATGTTATCAATGATCAATAAACATTTTTGTCAGAATTGTTATAAAAAAATGGGTGAGACTATATTTGAGGGTGCCCCTTGGTTCTCGCCAAGTTAAGATCGCGGTTGATCGCCAAGCTGGGCGATGTTGAGACCCAATCGTGATTCTGGTAGATTTAGATTTCAGCTTTATTTTTAAATGTTCAACAATATATGTAATTTCAGAGGTCCGTTAGTTCTACGTTGGATACCGGCTGGTAAGGTTACTTTTGCTTATGGTTCATAAGATCGAAGGTATGAGGGCAATCATAAAAAGAGACTATAAAAAAAAAAATTTCACCGCCAGTACGGTACCACGGACGCCATTTTCGATTCATATTTCACTGAATCTATGTGGCGATGGAGGTACACAGATTCTATTCCTGATAAATTTAGACAGTATCTAACTGCTATTAGAGAATTCTGTGCACCTAAATCTGAGGATATTCATGTTTAATGAGGAAGTGAGTTTTTTTTCCTTCTTTTCTTTCTGTGCTTACTCCATTAATTTTTGTTTCGATTCAAAATTCATTTTATTGTGTTAATTAATTTTGCTTATATTGGGTTCATGACAATTTTATAAAGTTTTGGCCGCCATTCCTGTTACCACAGTGTTCCGCGCAAACAGGAATGGCGCCTAGCATAAGTCGCCAATTTCGCTAAGGAGCACCCTCAAGTATATTTTTACCTAAAAAAAATAAAGTGAAAACAATAAAATTACAATAGATCTCTGAGCCGGGATAGCCTGGTCGGTTGGGCGCTGGGCCCATATCCAAGAGGTCGTAGGTTCGATCCTCGCCGGCCGAAGACTTCCCGTGTAGTAAATGGTGACTGATGCACGTTAAATCTGTCGAGTCTCAAAGTCCTTCATGTTCCCATAACAAATCAATACCTATGGGGGTACTGATTCAGGAGTTTCCTTGTCTTCTGGA